>JAEMPF020012776.1:0-10741 GCA_022496165.2 Catalaphyllia jardinei
GATTTTACTCGTCAAAGGGAGACCCCTTGCGCACTAAAGGGTTAAAATCATATATTATTTTGAGAGCGTTTTAAAATTAACTTACCTCGTTTGCAAACTTTGCTGTTATCCATGTAAAGATCCAGATTTATTCTGCTCGCAAAATCAATGTCACCATGTGGACCATGCTCTTCTATTAACTCACCAAACTTATTAAACAGACCTGAACAGAAATTAGAGACAGACCTTATCATCACTGTATGCGAAACGCGGGTGTGTCTCAGTGTCTCTGTGACTTCTTGATTGGTAATGCACTGCTGAACAACACCATGAAGCTTTTGAAATGCAAGAACGCTTTTCAAGGGAGGTGATTTGGCCTCATGGATACACTGTTCAAAGCCTCTCTTTTTAAAAAACTATCATCTGATAGTTGTCCCGAGAACATTTGATGTTCTTAAAACAAATATGCTAGTTTTAAGAACATCAAATTTCCAAGGGGCAACGTAACTATCAGATCGACAGTTCCGAGACATAAACAATCTATTGTCTTTATTGTTTATCACCAAATTTTCTTCCACGTCCCAGTTCAAAATTTATATTAAATCATTTTCCGACTGTTTTAGATGAAAGCCGTGAAAGTCAAATGTAAAATTTGAAAAAGGAAACAGAAAAAAGGCCACTTAACTGATAAACTTAAATTGTTTATTTTCTATAAGCCCGCTTGTTTACAGAACAATTTTCTATCCATCCGGGTGTTTTTCTCGGACGGGCATTATGGGCTGATGGTGTGTCTCCGCGGATGAAAACCATCGCGTCACGTGATCAATTTAAACCAATAAGAATCGGAGAAAACTTAGTGGTGAACTATAATAAAGCTCATTCACGCATGCTAAAGAAAGAGCGAGCGAAGTGAGCGCAAAGCACGCGGGTGTGCGGAAGTCACGGTTTGCGAGCGTCCCCACCCCCTACCCAGTCAATTCTTCTGTTTTGGCTGGCGTCCAGTGCTCTCGAGATTTTATCCGCGCTTTTAGCTATCGAAAAAAATGGGAGAACATACCTCATGGTCAATGCGCTAGTCTCCGGATCGAGCAGTCCGGGTTCGAGCCCTGGCCGGGGACACTGTGTTGAGATCTCAGGCAAGACACTTTACTCTCACAGTGCCTCTGAATAACTCTATCCACCGTATTAATCACTATCCAGTGGATAAGTGTTGGCCACGCTATCCGTTGGATAGTGATTTATCCGCTGGATAGCGTTAGTTACCTTTCGAACAACCAGTGCCAGGTGTATAAATGGGAGCCGGCGAATTTAATACAGGGGGTAGCCCTGCGACGAACTAGCATCCCATCCAGGGGGGAGTAGTAATTCTCTTGTCGCTTCATGCCAAAGAAACCGGAGATAACTGCTGGCCTGATGGGCCACTTGGCTAGTATGCAGACTTTACCTTTACCTTTCAGGACATTTTCTGCTTTTGGGCTCAGCTTAGACAAAATGATTGAATGGCAATGGGGAAGTACGTACTTGACGATGAATGGTGTTTTCGAGGAAATCGCCTTATTGTAGACGGACTGGGGTTGTAATAATTGATCTTTTAAAATAGTTAAACCCATATGTGGTCTTCCACAGTCCCTAGGGAGTTAAGAATCACGAGCAGCAGTACAAACCATCCAGTTTTTCATCGCAGGCAGCCTCAGCGACCAGGCCTCCAATCACCAGGATGGCCTTTATTCCAGGATGGTCTTGGAGTCCATGCCATGTCGTCACGTACGAAAATGCTTCAAAAGCATCTAACGAGAACAAGTGACATAACGAATGCTGTGTTTAGTCAAGTAAAACATTTTGGTGGATCATGAGGAGTCATGCAAGCACACGTTTACTTGACAATGGCGGTGACGACAATAAGCACTGCACGAAGCATCGCGCAAGACAGAATCGCGTTTAATTTTACAGAGAAGCCATTGCGGAAAAATTGTTTGCAAGCTCGAGGCCCAACATCTGTGCAAACAATGCTTTGTGAGAGAAGATAACCAAACATTACCAACATACATATGAATGGTTGAGTCTCTTACCAAATTCAGGGGACATTTTGGCGGCTTGCAAAACGTATGCCAAATCCTGTTGGAAGTTCAAGGTGTCTTGCCCTTCTAGCAATTTATACAAAACTGAAAAAAAAAACACAACAAAACAAACAGAAAAATGGCTAAGTTGGTTAAAACGCATTCCCATGAACTTGACATTTTATGATTACCCACTTTTACTAAGACCTTGTGATGAAGCCTGTTGGCAAACTTGCTACAAGACCCTGTGAGCGAAGACCATGGCATGGGGTTAGAAGATGAGCTGAGTATAGCTGTCTGATAACGAAAATGTATTCAGGTTACAGGTTTTAAGGTTAGCCCTTTCCTTCTTGATTTACTTTCGTTCGCACGGAATACTTCGTTAAATACATCCTATTAGACGTTTTGCTGTGTAGTATCGCTGAGTATTTTACGAGTTGTGCCGTATTTTGACGACCCCGTAGGCGAGTCAAAATACAAAAATAACGAGTGAAAATTCCCAGCGATAATACACAACAAAACGTGTAATGATGAATATATTATCCAACACGCGAAATTGTCTGTGCGAGCGAATTTCGTGGATATTTATTTACGGGGAATGCGCGACAAAAGTATGCGAAGCGGAGCGGAATTGGCGCGGGAAATCCAGCTAAATTATTGGTTAACGGAAGGAAACCTGTCTAACCGGTCTTCTGGAGTACAAATACCGCGTGATATTTGTACTCCAGAAGACCGGTTAGACAGGTTTCCTTCCGTTAACCAATAATTTAGCTGGATTTCCCGCGCCAATTCCGCTCCGCTTCGTATACCGGTGATATTTGTACTCGCTTTGCATGGGCGTTACTTGTACTCTACCAGATATTTTTCAATAACAAAGAGATATGTGTACTGCAGTTTGAAACCTTTCATCAGATCAGAGTTGCTTTTGTACGGAGGTATAACCTGTTTTATCGCCTTTTCGCTTCACCTTTTAATATACAATTGAATCGTGAATAAACAGTTACAGATAATCTTTTGACAGTTATTAGTGTTATCATCATCATCATCATCATCATTATCATCATCATTATTATTATCATTATCATCATCATTATTATTTTGTTATTATTATTATTATTTTTACTATTACTATTATTATTAATAATAATATGAGGGTCTTGGACGAGGGCGCTAGAATCTCAATTATGAGTTAATCTATCTGTGACTTTTTGGCTATCAGCTAATACTGATTTCAGTTTGGCTACGGCATTTATTAACTAGTTAACGGCAACGGCATTAAAATTAACTAGTACAGCATATCATAGAGGTCTAAAGTCATCTATCGCCAGCTAATTTCGAAATGTTCTAAGTCCTCAGAGATAAGATCGCCCTAAGCTCCAACATGTCCAAAATGCGTTAAAAATGTACAATAGACGTCACTTTAAGTCTTTTACACTATTGATCGACTGAAATCAGAAATACGCAATTAATTTCTGTTTGCTTAGTGGGCAGTTACCTGATTCATGAACGTAGTCGGCAAATTTATGTTTGACATTATCGCATTCTTTGTGCTCTTCAATGACATGACGTCCCAACAACTGCAAAATTTCGTCGTCATCTTTGTATTCTTTCAGCGCTTTTATAAACTCTTTACCAGTTTCTGAAAGTTCCAAATCACAAACAGTCATACAAAGAGAAAATTTACTCATTGGACCACAGTGTGAAACAGTTGTCAATAATTTTCTGGCCATCACTGGCCTACTGTCAGGGAATGGCGTCTTAAATCGAAGTCCAGCTTACTTGCAATTCTTTCGTCTCTTTCCTCTTTCAGTTCTTCCAAAGCTGGTCCGATTTTCAGTAACTGAAATGAAAGAAAGAGGCAACTTTGTAAAGTTGAATCCAGATAACAAATTAAATACGCGTGAAATTACTTCTAAATTGCACGAGTATACCATTTGATTACATTTTAATATCATGGATGACAAGTTGCACTATACTGTAAGTAAGGCCCGGGTCAAACACCGCACTTCACATGAGCCGAACCCATGTGAGGTTCGGCGTCTGACCCAATTAAGTTCGACTGATTTTATTTAGAGCGGCTGAGGCGTTCTTCACGCCTGAGATCATGATGGTCTCTTGCGCCTGAAGACCGACTTTGTGTCTAACTCCGATCTTCACATGAGTCGAATCCAATTCAACCAATAAGGCTCATGCGAGGTTCGGCGTTTGACCCAATTAAGTTCGACTGATTTTATGTAGAGCGGCTGAGGCGTTCTTCACGCCTGGCCAGCAGCGAATAACGCCTGAACACTGACTTTGTGTCTAACTCCGATCTTCGCATGACTGAGTCGATCCAAACGCATGATCAAAGGTCTAAAAGCGCCATTTTAGCTTTACCTTGCAAAACCACCGACCAACAAGACCGCTTTTTTTATTTGTTTGGTGCAGCAGTTGGGTTCGACTGAATTAAGTTTGACATTTGACTCAAACAGATGTTTTAATTATTTGAGTCGACCCAAACTGTCATTACGTTCGGCTCATGTGAAGTACGGCGTTTGACCCAGGCCTTAAGACCGTGGGCTTCTGACTGGCGTATTGTATCGAGAAGTTTCGCGCCAAACGTTGCCATGTTAATTTTGTAATTTCAAATTTTAAACCAAAACCAATCGTAAGGTTTGCTGTGGACTGATTTTTCCTTACTGTTTAATCTTCCCACCCCTTCCATCTAAAACCCACCCCTTCACTACACCGCCTTCCTCACCCTGCAGTTTTACTTAATTTTCGACAACCAAACATGCAATGGTAAAGAAGAGAACATAATTTACCATCAAACATCGGACGCATCAGAATGCCATGAATATCAGTATACACACACACACACACAAACAGTAAAACTAAAAGAGAGTAGTTTTACTACAGAAGACTGTCACTTACCGATTCAACCAATGCTTTCAAGGTGTCGGATTCCATTCCTGCACCACTCTCGATGAAACCGGAACCACTCTCGCCTGAGGCCGAACCACTCTCGCGTGAGGCCGAACCACTCTCGCCTGAGGCCGAACTACTCTCGCCTGAAGCCGATCCACTTCCACCGTCGTCATTCAGAGGATGTTTTTCAAAAAGTTCAGCGAGCGCACTTATTGTCTCTGAGTTGTATGGATTAGAGAGTTTCTTTGCATCAATAGGTCCATCTGCAAATAACCAGGTATGAGACTAAATACACTGTGGCGAACAATATTCCCATGGCTTTATAATAAACTACTGGTAGACCGGTAGTAGTCTAGAACTACTGGTAGATTTTCCTCACTCAGAGCAGTGTACAATTATTGGCTTGATAATATAAGTTTACTTTGATAGGAATATTTGCAGAACTCATGTAAATACAAATAATACAAATGCAATGGCTACCGTATTACTTCAAGCTACTTCAACCCAGCTCCTGCTCCACATAATAAATATCATATCATTAAAGTTTTACTTTAATTCTGCATTTCGCAATACATTAACAGGGATCGATCACGTTTCGGTCGGGGAAGCGAAGGGATGGAGGGGTCGGGCGGTGAGGGGAGTGTGTGACTGGTATGTTGGGTCTGCAGAAAAAATCTAGGGCTGTGAACTCAAAACTTTTCAAGTTGAGAACTGGAACCTAACTGAAAACGCCAACAAAATTGTATAATACTATATCAAAAAACCCCTTCATTTGGCGAGAAAATATGCCCAGATATATTTTTCCACTTACATTATCTGTTCCGAGAAGTAAACTGTTTTCCGAGAGCGGCTTAGCTCGAGGAAAACTGTGAGCTTCAAATATTTTGTTATATATGAAGTTTTAAAAACTGGGGAATATCACGCGGATATTTCCGAGTTTTAGCCGGGACATATTTAGTCACTTGATGCGTTTAGACCAATCACGTACGTGCAAAAGTATTTCATGGATTATAATAGCTATTTATTAGAATACAAGGTAATTGTTTAAACATACAATAATGCTGTGAAAAGAAGAAAAGAAGAAATATTGGTAGCTTGCTTAATAAGCTCGGGATGACAGCCTGTTCAAAGAATCTTTCGCTTTCTCTATTCGAAAGGCACGAAGCGCTGTAACCTCCCCATTCCTCCTCGTAGTTCCTAAACCGACCCGCTCCACACCTTCTGTTCGAATGTTGACGGCGTCGCTCGCGTTCGCATTAATACAACTGTTTTGCAGTCCGTGCAAATCGATTTCAATAACCATTTTTCAAGCTATTTTTCAGACTCGACACCACAAAGAACTATTGCCTCCACAGCGGAAAGAATTAATTCCCGCAAAGATGTTTGTAAACATCTTTACTGACATTATTAGAGCATTATTTTACTGCATGGCTATCCAATTTCAAATTCTTGAATGAATGTGGGCAAACGAATTTCGATTGATCGCTTCCATGTGGTGCTCAAAGTCAGCAAAGATAAGATCAGTGGATATATACAATAATCTCACAATAAACGCAGACCAATTCGGATTGCGGGAAAAAAAATTACACACTGCATGAATCACATCGAGTAAGGTTTTGGTCAACTCAGCGCTGAACTCCAAGAAATCATCTGGCCTACACGATATTCCTTTGTTTCTGCACAAAACAAAAACGCCTCGTAGAAGTCGAACGCATCCAAAGTAAAGGGATAAGCCTTGAGTTTGAGCTGCACTCTTAAACACCCTTGTCCATACTTTAGCCTTATAATTACTAATTTAACTTCTAAATAGAAGAACCGGTGAGTGATCATGAGCAACCGGACAAAAGCGTAGACAGTGTAAATTTAGATGTGAAGTATTTATGAAATAATTTCATATTTAGACTGCGGTTGTAGATGAAAGTGAAGAGTGATCATCGCATTTAATTTCAGTTCAAATATGAATTATTTCATAAATACTTGAATAAATTGACCTCGCATTATCATGTACTACAGGTCTTAAGGTCAAGTTAAATAGCCAGATTTATCTTTAAGAACAGGACGATATATCTACACATACCTTTCAGTAAATAATGCAATCTACTAGACCTCTCCTCTGGAAGGCCAACCAGGTTCCGAATTGCTTCAGTTGCCGAGATGAAAAGCAAAGTGGCAATGATAACCCTCATTTTCGTTTCCTGGCCAAAATGGGTTTATACTGAATCGAGCGCGCGTCTCTGTCAGATCGCCGGTCTGCCTGTCCGAAAACCCTTACCCGGCTTTTGCATGTGATTTGACCGAGTTAAATTTAATTCCCAGAAGTAATCAGCATGTAATATCTCCCCACTATATCACTATAATGCTAAGCCGACATGTGATGAGAACACAGGAAATCATCAGTCTTTTGATCAATGTGTTGATGTAACGATGGATTCTGACCACTGTTTTCAAAAACAGCATAAGGTGAAACAGAAGGAGAATTTACGTTTCGATCTATGGTTAAGTCAAAGACTGCCGTATACAAACATTGACTCATGCGTAAAAATTATTCTTTTCTTTTATTTGCAAAGCGGAAAAAACTTTACTTTGTCCGAGCTGCATCAATAAGGGCTGATAATATAGTTCAATTTAAAAGTATTAGCGCAAATGTTAGCGAAAACTAATGTGATTAATGATGTCAAGTTACAATTCGTCTACACTTTGCCTTCAAACTTATTTACCTTAAGAAAACTGCATGGCCAGAGAGTTTTCCTTCTTTTTGGAGTGTTTTCACAACAACAACAACAACAACAATATGACGTCAAGGCGGCCATGTTGGTATCCTGTGGGAGTTGAATTCTTTTCTTATGTAAACAGTTTCTCTTGCTCTAGATGCTATTTAAAACTTATCCTTTAATACTGGCTCTTAAGGTAAAGCATTGTCTCGACCTTAAGTGAAATGAATGAGTTTTTCTTAAATGCAAATACATTGCAAAGCGGAAAAAGTTGGCTGTGCGGTCACACAGAACCTAAAGACCTTTGCAATGCAGCAAGATTTAGCATATCATGAGTGATGGTAGCTAAGCTACTTGGCTGAAATGAATATTGACATTTTTGGCAGTATTGAGTTTATCCAGTGTTTAACTTTTGGACCAAGTTATTTTTTATTGAATTACTTCGTCACATAGACATCAAAGTAGTTTATTTTCCGACGTTGTTTCGATTGGTAGCTCAACGAAGGAAAACATGGAATGCTTTATTGCAAACTAAAGCAAAAAAGTAAATGTTAAGCCGTTGCATACCAGGAGGGGGAGAAAATGTGCATAAAGGCCTGTCCAAACGAGATATGTTTGGCCATAGGTAAACCCAGGCTCACTGTGTGTGACACGTGACATAACACGGGTAAATTATAGAGAACATATGAGGCGAAGTTTAGGTCTGAAAATTCGCTAGAAACGATAAAAATCGATGGGACTTACCATGTGGCGAGTTGTTCTTGTCCTTAATACGTACACGTAGTTTTAAATTTGGGGAAAAATAGTCTTCGTCAGCTGTAGAGGAGTACGTCCTTTGTAATCCACAGGCATTCTTCAACAGCGGTTCTACCAAACAACGGCATGATAAAGTAAATGCAATGTAAAGAGGGGTACTGCCCAGTTCATCTACGGCGTTTGCATCTGCCCCGTGAAGAATAAGCATTTGTAAAATGTCAAGCGCATCAGAGCAACTAGCAATGTGAAGGCAGGTTCTGCCTTGTATATTTGTTGCATTAACATCGCCGCCCTCCTTGACGAGAAGCTCTGCAATCTCACATCTATTTTCTTCTGCAGCAATGTGAAGTGGCGTATTTTCTTGCATATCTCGACAATGAACACTGACCCCTCTGTTAAACAAAAAAGTTACAATATCTTTCGAGAATTCCGAAGGTTGGATCCAATGATCAACAACAAGAGGATTATCGAATCTGGCCTATAGCAAGGTGAAGAGCCTGTTGCCATAATTATCTGCCATTTGGAAGTAATCCAATGAAGTTAACCTGTACATCGCCGAAAGCACCGATTGGCCATTGAAATCTGCTGCATTTAGGTCGCCTCCGTGATTAACCAATAATTTGACAAGATGCATGAAGCCCCCTTTCGCCGCCAAGTGCAGAGCAGTTCTCCCATTTTCATCAACGGCTTTGACGTTACTCCCGTGTTAAATCAAAATCTCTGCATTGTCAAAGTTACCTCCAGCAGCTGTAAAGTGCAAGGGAGACTAATCTTGACTATTGGCTAAGTGAACATCCGCTTCACGTTGAATCAGCAACTTCACTGACCTGCAATCACCACCATAGGCAGCTGCATGGAGAGGGCAACGATTGTCCCTATCTAGGCTTCCCACGCGTGCACCTTGTTGAAGAAGCCTCTCTACAATTTCTGGGTTCCCAGATGCTGCGCCATGTAAGGGTGTCTCACCATTGTCGTCAGACAGATTAACATCAGGGCCATAGTCTAAAAGAAGTTGGCATAATTTTACGCCGGCGCATGCAGGTATGAAATGAAGTGGGAATCTTCCATACTGGTCAATGGCAGTCACAGAGCTGCCATGTTCGAGTAAACCTTCCACGATGTTGGTGTGTCTAGGTACGACTGCATTTCTCTCGGCCTTCATGAGAGGAGTCTTACCAAATTTGGCCTTTGCATCAGCACTGCTTCCCTCAAGTAGAAAAAACTGAACCAAGGAAAATGTCCATCATTTTTCTGTGCTGCTGAAGTGAGAAGTGTTTCACCTAGAGCATTCTTTGCTTCCCTCTCACCACCATGTTGTAACAACAGCTGCAGTAGATGAACACTTTCTGATCCAAAGGGGTGAGCGACAGCGACATTTAAAGGGGTAGTTCCTTCCTACAGCACTTTTGATTGACAGTTACACCGTACGGCTGCAACATTTCAGTGACTTTACTATTTCTCCTTCCGACAGCACGGTGAAGGGGCGATTCTGCAAGGCTGTCTTCACAGTCTGCTTCGCATTCAAGTTCAATACAGAGGCTTGCTATTTCTTCGTAGTTAAAATCTGTAGCAAAATGAAGGTGTCTCAAGTTTGTTATTCTTCGCGTTAATATCTGCACCAAATTCAACAAGAAGCTTAACAATTTGTATTATTTTAGGATGTGCATATCGAAGTAGAACGATAAGAAGAGCTGTATTGCCATCCTTGACTCTTGCATTTACCTCCAAACCATTTTGCAGATGACGGGAAAGTCGATATCAGTGCGGGAGACAGCTGATGTTTATGGAGGTATATCTATGACAAAATTCAATAAGCAGGAATTGATATCAAATTATCCAAATTGTACAGGCATCAATCCAAAGCTGAATAGCAACAAACCAATTCTATGTTCCAAATCGGGAGTGCATCCAACCGAAGCTGAAGGGCATAAACCCGTTTCAGGTATCATGCAGCTAGTCAAAATGTAGAAAGCCATACTGAGTGGTAAAAGGCTTAACGCAAATAGGCATAATGCGAAAAGGCATAACGCAAAGAGGCATAACGCAAAGAGGCATAACGCAAAGAAGCATAACGCAAAGAGGCATAACGCAAAGAGGCATAACGCAAAGAGGCATAACGCAAAGAGGCATAACGCAAAGAGGCATAACGCAAAGAG
The DNA here is from genome assembly GCA_022496165.2 of Catalaphyllia jardinei. Lineage (NCBI taxonomy): Eukaryota > Metazoa > Cnidaria > Anthozoa > Scleractinia > Caryophylliidae > Catalaphyllia > Catalaphyllia jardinei. The sequence goes on from JAEMPF020012776.1 coordinate 10,567, forward strand.
GCATAACGCAAAGAGGCATAACGCAAAGAGGCATAACTTAAAGAGGCACGACGCAAAGAGGTATAACGCAAAGAGGCATAACGCGAAAAGGCATAACGGAAATAGGCATCACGTGAAATTATCAGCGGCCGTAGGAGGGGACTGGGCATGCGTGAAAGTCGAACACCAAGAGCCT
>JAEMPF020012777.1:6359-8859 GCA_022496165.2 Catalaphyllia jardinei
AGCTGTCCATCTCACAAGGAAGGACATTGCCTGATTTCAAACCCGTGAAGGACTAGGTACGAGTCTGTAAATTATCGGACCAGTAAATATTGTTCCACTTAGTCATAAAATGCAGACCAAGATTTACAAAATCCCCAAGTTTGGTGTAAATAGGCCCAACAGTCAGCAAGATACAGTCATTAAAAAATGTCAAAATTTACAAAGAAATGTATGGTCAGCTGTCCAAACACAGCATCCGGATGGCAGCATCCGGATTGCCATACATTCCTTTGTTAATTTTGACGTTTTTAAATCGCTGTATCTCAAAACGAGACTGATTAACACCAAACGTGGCGATTTCGTAAGTCTCGGTGTGCTCTTTCTGACTATGTGGATCAATAGTTGCTAATCCCATAATTCACGGACCCGTACCTAGTCCTTCACGGTTTGAAATCAGGCAATGGCTTTGAGAAATTCATGTCCCATGAGCCTGGCGTGTTTATTCAGCCACTGGACTCGATTTTCGCGAAAAAAATCGTACTTGTTTTCGGTCGATCGCAGCGCGATTTTGGCGTTAGCTTTCTACCTTGCCACTTTACTATGAAGGAAAGGTGATAAAGACTATTTTCCCCGTAAAAATACGTGAACGTATTAGGACAACAACACCTCGCCACATGGTAAGTTTCATCGATTTTATTTCCATTTAGCAAATTTCAGACCTAAACTTTGCCTCATATGTTCTCTATATTAACCCATGTTATATCACGTGACACAGAGTGAGCCTGGGTTACCTATGTCTATAATCTATTCATCGCTAGTTCAACTTCACGTGTTGTTATCTGAAATTCGATCAAACTTAGTTTTCTATCGAGCCATTCAAACACCACCAATTGAAAGTAGACCGCACATTTGAGGTACAGTGCACGCCATTGAACGCACTGCTCTAATCTTTGATTACTACTAATTTATTAATAATAACTTGCTTGTTACTCGGGTTTCCAAGTCTGCACTTGGTTTGTCATAGTGCCAGGCGTTCCTAACGGAAAGCGCAAAAACTGGGGATGACAACTGCAACCCAACTGACTTAACAGGCAACCGTAGGATGCCCCTACGAACACCTGAGATGTTGAAGAAATCAGGGATCAATGAATTACCTGGCATTCATCGTCGAATCGTCCACCATGTTTGTGCTGTAAATCCACGTGAACGTTGAAGGAATACCACACGCTCTCTACCCCTTGCCTACGACTCCCCTGCGCCCCAAAATCTCAAAATGTCAAAATTTCGAGCTGATAATCGTTTAGTTCTGTTGATTTTAATTTTCAAAATTCAATTTTACATATTTCTTTATGTTTACCATAATTATTCGGTGTTCTGGGATGTTCTGGTATGTTCCGAGATGTTCCATGTTCCATGTTCCATGTTCCTGATTTTTAACGACCGCCCATCTCGTGACCACAATATCATTCAAGTCGTAGCCAGTTGTTTGCATAACGCTTTGCTTGCATATTTCACTTTCAGTTTCAGTCGATTTGCAATTTCCGCTTAGAACATTTTCTACCAAACGAAACGGGTGAACCCAAAGACCCAAGTCTCCTGTGATTAACACGGACCGATTGTAAGTACACACAAATTATTGCAACGTTTACTCCGTCAGGAAATTTCAATCAGTTGTCGACTCGATCGGATTTAACCAAAGCGAGAGCGAGGAAGGAAATTTTAAGCGGAACAGCTAATAGATATAACTTGATATAATCCTTACCGGGCACATTTTTTACCTTCAATTCCAGTTGATTTGTGATCTGCGTTGAGAACATTAGAATCAAAGCGACGAAAATTTCAAAACGCCTCTGAGTCCTGAGATGTAACAGTGACCAATTTGTAAGTACATATACAAGTCACTTAAATTTAGTGAGACGAAATGTCTAGTTACAGACCATTGTGTTTTCCCAGTCTGCTCTGCTTACAAAGTCGTTCATCATGGGGAAATATCAGGATTTCAGTAGCGTTTACCAGCACAGTTAAATTTTTGGAATGAACAGTATTGTCTCTGTTATCGTATTAAAGCCGACTGTACATTTCAAAGCGGACGGAACAGGCGAAGTTGAGTGCAGTTATTTTATTGCACGCCTGAGTGACGTGGTCATATTTCAAAACAAGAAAATTATCAATCCTTCTTCCTGAAGTCGCGAAACAATTCAATTTTTCCTTTGGCTCAATATATTACTAAACATGCAACTGAATTATTCAATTCTGGGTTTCATTTAATCTGCAACAAGATATTTACACAACTACTGTTGACAGGATTAGACGACTCTGTCGCGTTATTCAGATTCCATGCTTTTATTTACGAGGGCTGACATCAGAGAAGTCCAGAGATCACAATGAACAGATAAAGAGTGCATTTCCTGCGAATAAGCAAACGGGTGTAAGTTTGAGTATAAATTACATACGCTGACTGGTTTTAGATTCCTATGGTATCAATACCGTTTCAACCCGAGAAATAAGGTAACTACGTAAC
>JAEMPF020012205.1:0-16477 GCA_022496165.2 Catalaphyllia jardinei
GGGGACTGTACACTGCAGACCTGACTTGCTAGTCTACAGTGTAGTGTGTGGGGACTGTACACTGCAGACCTGACTTGCTAGTCTACAGTGTAGTTCTGGTGACACAGTGTGTGGCTGATCGTCAGTGTAAGAACCTGTAACACTCACCCGTGATGTAAAACAAAGAAAACAAAGAGTCAACATAATAGACCCTAACCCTAACAATAGCTACAAAACAAAGAAGAACTTCACAGTTTTTTACACCAAGGTAAACCCCAGTATTTTGTTGATGACCTGGTTATTAAGTTTTGTCTTGAAAAATAGATTTTGATGACTGTGTTTTGGTTTTGTTTGTTTGTTTGTTTCTTCAACAGGCAATGCCTAAAGGAGCCATATTACGAGCCGCACAGCAAAGACTGGATAAAGGAGAACATTTACATTATGTTAAGAAAGCAAGCTGGGAAATAGCACAGCAGTTAAACAGTATACATACAGTGCACAAGTTGTTGCCTTCATAAATGCAAGCAGAATCCCCCTGCCCCCCCCCCCCCCAAAATAAAACTACTTCTAGTTCTTGTATTGGAGTTTTTTTAAGTTGACTCATTCAAAACATCTCACATTCAAAGATATTTCTCCCAAGAACATTTCTCACCCATACCCAGCTTGAATTGTTTACCAGCACAATAAGGTTTCCATTTTGTGATTCACCTTTTCCTCATTTCAATACTTTAATAGTGAAGGTCATATGATTGTGATTAAAATGAGTTGTGTTGTCAAGTTGGCATGGTTGTTTCCCTTGAATTTCATAACTTTTTGTTCATTTTGTTTACATGTGCTTCTAGCGCAGTTTTCATCCGGTTGTTGTAAAACCATAACGAAAGTACTACCGAAACAGGTAGACTGTTTTTTCAGAGATACGTGAAACAGTTGCCGTTGGCGAGAAACATATTTGAATTAAGCCCACGTGGTCTACAACTGACATCAAATAGGTAAGTGCACGTGATCACATTCCTTCACGTTTCTGTGAGAAACTGACGATGGCAGGCTTTTCAGTGAGTAAAGAAGGGCTGATTCTCGTCAGTCGTGATCACTTCACGATCTTCAGCAAAAGAGATGTTGTAAAACACCTTAAAATTAAGCTGTATCATGTTGCACAACAAAGTAACAATCAACGGGAAAGATCGACCACTGATCATGAGAACTGAGAAGAAGCGCGTGAGATAAACTCAGGCTGCAAGAACTAAGCCACATACCGTGTGAAGGAATGTGCTCACATGCGTTTGACTTTTCATTTGACGGCTTCAAGCCATGTGACCCAAGACAGTATTGTTTGTCCCTAACGGTAACTGTCTCCGAAAAAGCACTCTACCTGTTTTTGGTAGTAATCACTTGAACAAAGTCATGACAATCCAGTAGACCAATTAAAACTCAGTTATTACTTGTAGGTGGTGTGATAGAGTTGTGATTGTTTTTGGTGTTGGAAGAAAGTGGCAGGAATACTTTAAGCCAGTCATGTAGCGTAGTTGATGCAGAATCAATAACCCTTTCATGGTTAACCCTTCTCATTTGCATTGCAGTGAAATCGAGCATGTATGTGAGGCAATTTTAGGCTACTTTGTAGTAGTGTTAGCCTGAAACTGCCTCACATCCACGTTGGATTACATTCTAATGCTAATGAGAATAGCTAACCGTGAAAAGGGCTACCATATTACTTTTTGACACTCAAATGAAAACTGCTCAATCCCCCCACTGCCCAAAAGACTGAGTAAAGGTCTCCCTGACAGTACTATGTGGCTGTTTCTTTTGAGTTAAACATTGCTTTATCCAATATTGCTCATTATTCATTCACTTTTAACTCGAAAAAATAGCTTTTTCAAGTAGTAGGTAAGATTAAAGGAGCACAGTCACGTTATTTTGAGTTATTTTGACCATCAACTAAATTATGGTTAAGTTGAAAGAAACCTGAAAATAATACTTTACAAAGATAGAAAAACACCAAATAGATAATAATAAATCATAAGGGACCAGGATGGTGAAGGATGGAGAAGATTGACAAGGATTAAAAACAACTAACTTGAAAAATTTAGGTTAAACTGTTTAACCCATGCCTGTGCTCCTTCAAGTCTGCGTACAAGCCAAACACCCCCACAGGCTGGGAATTATCCTGGTTTCTGTGGCAAGAAGTGACTAGGAGTATTTCTACTCCCCCCTGGAAGGGATGCTAGTCCATCACAGGGTTAGTACCCCAAGCCTTATAATTAGGCTCATATCCCAGAGACTAGCGCACTAATCATGAGGCCACCATTGTAGGTATTACAGAAACCTCATTAGTCTTAGTCCACTGCTTTTGCAGTTGCTTGCACACTGAAGTTCAATTTGAAGGGATTTTTTTAATGGTAAGGAGCTGTTTAGTCCTACTAGCACAGTTTGGTGTTTTCAATAAGCCTTCAGACTTTGGTAAACAGTAAGCAAGTCTTAAAAGGTTATCAAACTTGATAGGTAGTATCCGTGTTTTTGGCAGTGATTTAGTTTTCCTGCCAAAAAAAGACACCTATAAATTTTATGAAGAAAAGGAACTAGGAATGAAAGAGGCAAATCAGAGCAAAAACAGTATTACCAAAATTTGTTTACTTCAACTCAGAAATGATTGCTACATAAGAATTTTTTATTCACAAGAGCTACATGTAGATCATGAATAGTATCCATTGCTTATTAGACAAGATTTACACCAACATTAAAATAATGTTCATATAAATACTGTCTAGAAGAGATGGATTAACTGGGTCCTGGAGTAGTCTTAAAAGCTATTTATTACTTCTGTATTCCTGGTTTAATACAATTTCATTATTTACAATTTACAATTTCATTATTTACATACAAATATTTGGTTTATACACTTTATAGCTTTCAATTTCGTGCCTAATGGGGAGTCACAGAACAGACTGATGACTTCCTTTTGACTTGTACTTTTGAGTAGTGTTTGTAAGTGACTAAGTTCTTCATCCTGAATGGTTCAGACTGTATTGACCCTTTTTGGTTTTATGTTGTTCCAGAAAGTATCCCCTTGCCCCCTTCACGAAGGTCTTTTTTGGTTTGCAGGAGTCACGTGACCACAATTTTCCTTAAAATATTATACATTATGGGTTATAACTTGAAGAATGCAAGAAATGGAAAGAGCATATTGTAAAAAAAAAGTTTGAGGAGTTTGTACATCAGTTTGAATTTTTGGAAAATTTAGAGTACATCTATGGAAAATATTGCTGGAGAGCAAGCAATCTCGTTCCCAGAGCCCACATGCCTTTTGGTCAGCACCAACACACCGAGCTCTGGAATAATCAATTTCCAGAGACCAAGATTTTAGCACTTCTGGTTTCACAGCGCATGCATGGCTTGGCTTACATAGCGTCTAAAGATAAAGTCAATGTGGATACATTCCACAAAGGCATTCAATACGCACTGGAAAAACTAGGAAAGTTGAAATTTAGCTTTGAAAGAACAGCAGTATCAAATTTTAAAAGCAAAAGACACAAGGGCTCTGGGAACGAGCTTGTTGATTATTCCAGAGCTCTGTGTCTTGGTACTGACCAAAAGGTACACAGGCTCTGGGAACAAGATTAGAGAGCAAGGCCTTGCTCTCCAGCAACACCGTCCATACAAATCTTCTTAGTTTTTTTAAAATTCAACCCGTCAAATTCTCATAATTTTAATGCCTGGGGCTTTAAACTTAGACACGCTTTTTCCATTTCTGGCATTTTTTAAGTCAGCCCATAATTTTATGAAAAGTAGGTCATGTGCTCCACTTCCTTGGACTTCACCTTGCCATACACAGCTGAACAAAAAAAGTGATGGACTTGTTACTAGATCCCTAAAAAACGATGAATTTCAAGTACCTTATTAAATGTTTCCATTATTGTCATTTACATTACATGCAGTACATATTAAATACTTTTATAAGTTGTTTCCTCTTGTTTTCTATTACAGCTGTAAATTTTCAGTCTTGTGCTCCCTAATGTGATCTAATTTGATCTTGATCAAACTTTCAATTCAAAGTGAACAGACTGCATGCAAATTATATTAGTTGCTAAAAAGGTATCTGCGGGTCGTAACTGTTAATCAGTAGGATGCCTAAAATGTGTGCAATTCCACAATTGGTTTCGATTATTGACTTGTCAACAGGTTTTTCTCTTTTTGAAAACCTGTTTGACCAGCATATTATGACAGTAGTGTGGACCGATTTAAATGGAGGGATTCTCCAGCTCTTGTTTCAAAACTCTAGTCAGCTTTGACACTCACTGACTTGCATCTGGTCTTAAAACAGGAACTGCATAATATCTACATTATGTACATTTGAAAACCCAAAAATGACGAGCACAGGATTATCAACATTGCCATCCAGGTGCAGATGAATATCACTAAAAGATAATCTCCACTGGCTACAATAAGTCCATCTTATATTCTTGATTTTTGAGGCCCTGGGGCATAGAGCAGTCGAGATGCATCGGGTCTCCGTCGTGATTTTCGGCCCCTCCACACTATGACAAAAACAATGACCAGCACCGCTGTTAACGACACAGCCAGAGCCACAGCAGCAACCGGAGGAAACTCGCCAGCTGATGTACCATCGTTGTCAGTGAAATCACTCATGATGAGCTTGCTGTTTGTTTTGGTAAAAAGATATGGCTCATCCTGAATAAGTAAAACAGAATATGGAATTTGATTAACGTTAATGAGGTCATTGTTTAAAATACCTTCACGGTTTTAAACTTTGCAGACAGAAAATGCAGACAGTTTTCAAATTGCTCATCATGGCTATATATGTACAAGCCATTGAAGTGAGCATCATCCAATGGTTAAAAATCATCAAATGTACATAGCTTTTTAGTTTTGATGTTCACTTGTCATTTGCGGCTGTAATTAATAAATCATTAAATAAGAGTGTACACAGGTGTACATGATGATTGCATGCTTTATACCTTTGAAGGACATTTGAGTGTCTCCTGGTCTCCCCACTGCTTTGTCTTAGAACCAAGTGGCTCCAACTGAATATCAGCATTTTTAAATAAAAACATAATTAGGCTACATGTAGAAGTACTGAGATATGTCCCGAATTGAATGCTAATGAGATTCAAATTCCTTATCATAAGCATCACAAAGTGTCCTCATTGGTAAAAAGTCACCAAAACACACAATTCTGTCAAATATGAAGTAATATGAAAATGTCAAATACCGGTAACCCTGCCAATTATGAAGTACTAATTAAACAATACTTGCGTTCAATCCTGGACATAAGTGGAACTACGAATGTACTAGTACATGATTCATACACTTGCAATAAAAACACCCATCCCTCTAATGAATTTATACAAGCCAGGTTGACAAATGGTAAAACCAAGACCCTTGGGCTAGATAAGATTTGAAAACTGAGAAAGAAATAAAGAAACACACATATGAAGACTGATGCTGCCTCAAAAAGAATGCCAAGACTATGAGATCAGATCAAAATGTTCCAGACCCTACATTCTCAAGATACTGCCAGTTTTGGTCACCCTTACAAGTTCACCAAAGTATACTGTACGTAGATATCTTAATAATTAGTGGTTCAATAAGTACTGATTATAGTAGCTGGACCAAGTGGAGTACAATTCAGGGTAACTGGGCATATAATTTCAAAATCAGTGCACAGCAAAGCAATTTTAAATTACAAGCACAATTTCTCCCTGTACAACTTGAGGCTGAATTACTATTTAATTGCATCAAGAACAAATTTTGAGATTAAGAAAAGTCTTTTAAGAGCTTCTTTTAAACAAAAAAAAATCAGAAGTGTTTTCCACAAGTTTCAAAAACTGTAAGTCCTGACCATTAGGAATGAACAAATTAAAGCTCAAAGACATATATCTTATATGAGAATGGAGTAGGTTTATGTATATCTAGTGACAAAAAGTTGAAATTGGATACCCATAACTGGACACCGACATGATAGGGCACCAATTATATGGCAAATGAGCACCCAGACAACCAATCACGACTAATTAAGAATTTTGTTACAATTAAGATTAAAACTTTTATAATGATCATACCATATTCTTCCACAAAGCCAAAGCAGCTGCTGCATGGCCATGTACTGAGAAATGAAGGCAGTCCACACCAAAATAGGATTTCTCTAAATCTCCACTCTGCCAGAAAAAAGAAACAACAAAAAATGCACCCAATTTGCATCAACTGAAATGTTTTGTCATTAAAATATAATAAATAATACTTGGGCATAGCTGAAAAGTCACCCCTACACATTCAATTTCTGAACAGACACATCACAGATCATAAACTCTCAGTTAAAATCCAATTACTGCACTCCCTCCTGAAAACAAAAGTATAAATTAAACTATAAAGGTTGCTTCCTTTTGAAACAGGACTGAAACATCAACAGTAGTATATATTATTAAAATGCAAAGCACTGTACAGCTAGGAAATATAGGTAGCACATTTTGTGGGAAAGATAGAACTAATGAAACCACTGTACACAGTACATACACCCTTACCTTATCTTTTGGTGGTACTTGAAGGGCAGGTTGAATAACCACAGCAAAGCTATCCTTTGTTCCATACAAACCACTGTTCACTAGTTCCTCTAGAAGGTCCTTTTGTTGAGAGACAATTCATAAGTATTGTCGAGGCTTTGTTACACAGGGAACTTTTCTTGCAATATATCTTACAATTTCAATACCTCAAATGCTACATGAACAATTGCCTTCTGCAACATCGCCTGAAATGAGCACTCAATTGCAATGCCTTTGTTGCAACGAGCGTTGTACAAAGTACAAACGCATATTTTCCCACAACAATTACTGTACTGCAATAAAAACTTTTCCAGACATGTTTATATCAGAGGATGTACTTCTACTAGGCAATAGGGAGTTCACGAAAACCACCACATCAATGGCAATGGGAAAGCCACTAAACAAAAGGTTTAATGAGCAGAACAATGGCTGTGACTGGGTATTATAATTCTTAGTATATTTCCTTACCATTCCCTGCAAAACAATGTGAAACGACCAAATTCTGCGTTGTCTGGAGAACTTGAATCACAACGGATAATTTTTAAATCTATGATTCAAGTTTTATGCTGTGTTCCATATTCCATTTTGACAAAAAGAAGCAAACTAGATGACTTAAGGGTATCGCAAGATTTATAGGTAAAATGTAAATTTATTTTTTAAAACTACATTGTCCATTGGCGTCAGCGTCATAGTTTTTCAAACTCCCTAATTTCTCAGGTAATTTGTCTCACAGTGACACAGCAATTAAAATACTATTGTGCAAGAATTAGAGAGACAAATTGCCTAGAGTAAAGCATTTTTAATAGTGCAGGTTTATGTTAATAGACTTAACTCGTAATAGATGATCATAATTACTTTGCAACTATTTACAGTTCAATCTGTTCAACTTCTCTACACTGGCCACCCTTGTCCCTTCCAGTAACAGCTAGTTGTATCTATAGATCAGTGCACTGTCATGAAGAAAATGCCAGGCCTTTGTAGACTGCTGGCCATTAGAGAAGGGTTGACAGCATTTAATAATCTATCACTGACACAACTCTTGAAATACAAAATACATCTGATTTTCTCAGCAGAAGACTTCAGTCATTTTCAACGTGAAACGTTTCACCTAACCACAGTAGTTACCACAGACACACATGTAACATTTGCAGGGTACAGAAATGTCATGCAGGTACCTTGTATTGTTTAGCTTCTTTGGCTACTTTTGACCTCTCAGCATCACCTTTCTTCAAACACTCACAAGAATTCCTACACAAAAACAAAGCAAAACTCAATACATTATATGCCTACCAAACTGGACTAGGTGCATGTCTTCTTCCAAAATCTTGCATCATATGCTCCAAGGACAGATGTCTGGAATAGATCCATCCTAGGTACATTCCTCTACAGTCAGAACTGCCTGGTGTCTCTGATTGGTTGACATATCATTGTTAGGAAAGTTATGGAGGAGTATTGGAGAAAATACAAAAATGATGTGAAGTTATGGGCTTGGGGAAAGTACCCCCCCCCCCCCCCACCAACCCCCACATGTGGATAAATTGCACACACAAAAAAAAAAACATCCACAGCAAGCAACCCCCCCCCCCCTACTAAAAGAACCCTTCAATGGAGTGTCATGTTAACATATCCACTCTAACCCTCAAAAGGAAAGAATAATTCAATCCTGAGAGCTCACCATAATTCACCACATTCAGGTGCTTTCAATTCTATTAAATTTTGTTGGTTTGTTTGTTTTGTTTGGGTCAATTTAGTATGCTGCTGCTCAACAGTTTTTAAAACATACCATCCCAGAATCTGGCATGACTTGGTCTCTTGTACGTGTAACTGGTAGAGAGAAGAGACATCCATGGGTGGAACAATATTCACAAACATCCTGGGAACCTAGAGATTATAACAACAGCATATTAAAAACAATCAAGATTAAAGGCAATGATTGTGTACTAAATAAATTTCATTGTACAGTTGAACCTCCCATAAGTGGACACCCACAGGACCAAGGTTAAGTGTCCACTTACTGGAGTGTGAAACCAAATTTAATGCTCTAGAGGGCGTATAATGTACCAGAACAAGAACTTGAGACCACTGGCTTTTAATATCATTGTATGGGGTCTTGTATTATCCACCACAAGGATATTGGATGTTGCTTTTCTATTAATTTCACACCAATTTAAACATTAGGGGTCGATAATAAAAGACTTGCTGCTAAACAGAGGAGCAGGTGAACAGAACAGAGGCACATAATTTACGCACATTTGCACGTTAGCACGACTGTCCTTTTCAAATGCAAAGTGCTGTTATGTAGGTAAAAAAAACTATTGATTAGTGTCTGCTTTTGTGGTTCCCTGATCTTAAGTTCTCTTAAGATATCCAACACTTTGAGTACAGTATTTTGAAGTTCCTCAAAAAAACCATGGTAGTTGGCGAACTCCAAAACATAGGAGCAGGAATAGTTTGGAATATTTGCTTTGGGAGTCTAAATTTCAAGGAGACAAACTTTCATGCGACTGGACCAAAGAAAGTTAAAAATGGAAAACTTGATTTACCGTAATGAAAAAGAAGTACCTTCAAAGGTTACCTTCACATGCACTGTAGGTCAGTATGTGATTAAACCTTTAAAACTGAAACTATTTCATCACAAAATGCTTTACTATTGTTAACAGTCTGCTAACCAGAGCTTATTTTAGGTCCTGCAGACCGAATTATGTGTCCATGTCCACTTAGGAGAGGTGTCCGTTTACGGGAGGTCAAAAATGTAGTGTTGGAAAGGAGAAATTGACAGGACTGCAAGGAGGAGTCCATTAGTGGAGGTTCACGATACCGGTGCAAAAATTTACTGCGAGGATCATACTTCACTTGCATCTACAACCACAGTTCAAATATGAATTATTTCATATACACTTTACATCATTTCACTCCTTACGAGAGATATGAACTCAATAAATTGACCTTGCTCCCAATGTGTGGCTTCGTAGCTCAGTTGGTAGAGCATCACACCGGTATCGCAGAGGTCATGGGTTTGAATCCCATTGAAGCTGTGATTTTTTTTAATTTGTTTTTTCAGGCTTCTTCTTTCCAATTGCTTAAATTGGAAAATTTACTGCGAGGATCATACTTCACTTGCATCTACAACCGCAGTTCAAATATGAATTATTTCATATACACTTTACATCATTTCACTCCTTACGGGAGATATGAACTCAATAAATTGACCTTGCTCCCAATGTGTGGCTTCATAGCTCAGTTGGTAGAGCATCGCACCGATATCGCGGAGGTCATGGGTTCGAATCCCATTGAAGCCCTGATTTTTTTTTCAGGCTTCTTCTTTCCAATTGCTTAAATTGGAAAATTTACTGCGAGGATCATACTTCACTTGCACACTTAATTTCAATTTAGGGAGTTTAAAAGTGACACATGCTATGAATCATTGTAGTTCTAGAAAATATCCATACGTCCCTCATAGAAGGGATTTTTTCTGTGAACCACCACCCCAAACCCCTCTGGACATTCCAATAAAGCTTTACAATTAAGTTTTGGTCTTGTAGAACCCCCCTCCCCACAGGAAATTAAAATCCTTAGGTTAGGGGGAAGCACAGATATTTTCTCGAACTGCACATTGAACGTGCAAAGCAGCCATTAAATTCTAAAAATATAAAATTCACCATTGTTAGTAGTGATAATTCACCTTCTCATGCAATACATAGGAATTTGATCAATTCATGATAACTGATCTGCCACACCTCTGTGGAGTCTTGCATGTGACATTTCTATGACACAAAGAAGTTCTTACCTCATTTTGAAGGTACTTTAGTGTGCGCATCACATATTTTATGAAAGAGCCAGCACTAAATTCATCCTAAAAATAAACAATGAGACTTTTCAATAATAATCAACAAATACTCAACTCCAGGTGTATTTTCTTTACCTTAATTTCAATACGAAAAGAAATATCTTGGCATTAAGGGTAAACAATCTTTAGTTATTAATTTTAGGTCCTCTTACCATTAATTGAAATTGAGAGAGATACAATTACTGGTTAAGTCTTGACTCCAGAGAAGATTCAAGTGTCATTAACAATGTTATTCTTCATATTGAGTTGAGTCGAAACTCATTGCTTAGTTAACACTTTAATGCCCAATAGTGACTTATAGATTTTACTCTGTCTAACGCCAGACGATTTTACTCTGTCTAACGCCAGACGATTTGACTCTGTCTAACGCCAGACGATTTTACTCGTCAAAGGGAGACCCCTTGGGCACTAAAGGGTTAAAAAACTATCTCCTTTAACCCTTTAACGCCCAATAGTGACTTATAGATTTTACTCTGTCTAAGGCCAGACGATTTTACTCGTCAAAGGGAGACCCCTTGGGCACTAAAGGGTTAAGAGTCATGTTTCACAACACACAACACACTTCGGTTTCTTTCCTTCCCTGTATTTAGATGCAGGGAAGGAGGGCATGATACATTTACTCGTTGGATCATATGTTCAAAAACCAGATTCTGTTTTTTTCTCTGTTTGGTTGAGAAACAATATTTATGGTTTGCTGTCTTCTGATTAGCTGTCACATTTGAACAAGACTTCTGGCCACAAGCTGGTCAGAAAACCAAATGGTGCAGAGGAAGCAAGTTTTTGCGAGGACCGATGAGTTTTATTTTGTGTTTAGTTGAAGTCCCAACGAATTTCAATTATAATTCTCTGAAGGCAGAGTAATTGTTCAAGTGAAGATGTTTTGGCCGTTCTCTCTGCAGGTTTCTTGAAAACCACAAAGGTGTTGGAATGTTTCAGAACAGTTTACAAAATGAAAACAGCAATATATTTCCTCGCTCGACTCTTGGGTAGCCCTCAATTTTGTTCTTGATATTTTCTATCTGTAGATCCACTCGGAGAATTTTCATGGAGCCATTCAACAGTTTTTAAATTGCTTGTGCTGTCTTGACTTTTACGATAATAATCTCCAGTTCGTGACAAAGCATGGAGCAATTAACAACTTGGAGTAACTGCATAATGCATGGCAAGTTAATATCACAGAACTATCAGAACAGTTTATTTTCCCGAGTGCCATCTCACCCTGCTTCCAAACGCGTTTGTTTTTCAAAACACAGCCAAGTTTTCATGCATATATATGTAACTGTACAAATTATATTCTACAGACATTTTTTGTGTCTCGTGGAAATATAGTGATTTGACTTCCAGTGAATCCTGGTTGGCTCATAAATGACAGTTCAACCACACCTTAGTTTATTTAAATTAGGGGGTGGTTAGTGGCTGGTCTAATAAAATTAATGTATCATGCGTTATTTTTTCCCTTCTCCCTTTGAAAAACAAAAAAATGCCTGATAGCAGGTTACCACAGAGAGAATTGGAAATTCCAAAGGGGATGGGGGGTCAAAGACCCAGGAAATTCCAGGGGGAAGGAGGGTTGTATGATTGATTTAGTTTCCAGAAGTCCTTTGATTCAATACAAGTGTCGATCTAGCTGTTCAAAAGTCCTTTACTACCTACTAAGTACAACTTTCACATGAAAAACAGTGGCTTGAATACTTGTATTTGACTCGCATTATATTTGAAATTATACATTTCCTTTCTTCAAAAAGCACTTTGGAAGCTAACAAATGCGAAGAACATGCCGTTGCATGGAAATGGCTGCCATCACTTGTCCCCAGTCTACATGAAGTCACCTTGTGGACTGAAAAGCACTAGCCCAGTTTGTTTTTGCATCGGTCTTTCAAGTTTTTCGTGAAAATTAGTTTCTTTATAAAGGTTAAGAAATGATGTTACGATTTCACAAACTTGAGAATTTCTTATCCCTGTTTATCTCTGTCTATCTGTATGTAATGTTGCTACAAAATTGGCTTTTGTCCTGAGTCTGTTAGCGATCGTGTTCACAATAAAAGTATGGTGTCAGTTTTATCCACTCATTTTACCAGTCCTTTAATAATTAATGGAAATTGTACCACATTTACAAAGGAAATTAGTTGTGTAGGAAGGTAATTTGACAAGTTACCATTTGGGGGGTTATTTTAGTGGTCAAAAAAAGGAAATTCTGGGGAGGAGGAGGGGGGGGGGCTTATGTGTAATTCCCTCCGTGGTGGGGGTATGGGTATTTTCTGGAACTACACAATGTTTAAAACTGTGCAAGGTCCTATCACTGGCTGTTCTCGGAAACAAACACATTCTCTTTGCGTTAGCATGATTTCACATCACTCACAAGTACACCAAAATGTGCTTCCAAACCAATCGTTTACTTCTTCGTTTTCGCTCAGTCGCTACCCTCAGGATTATGAACACCTTCTGACTCAAAACAGTAAGGTTGAAGATCAGCCATGACCTCGAGTGCAAACATGCTTGCCAGGACAAAATCTCTTCAACAGCATTATGTCATGCTTAGTGGCCTAGCCCAGCCTGGCAGCTGAGCATTTGTTTCAAAATGGCAGCTGCTGATGCCAAGTTTTGGGCTTCTTTGGAGACTTATTTCTTGGGATAGAATGCACTTTAGAAGCTCAAACTTTGGTGAGTAACTCAACTCGATATAAAATTTGTATTGGTGATGGCAAAATAAATTCACTTTTTGAGTGTCCTACTCCTTTAACTATGTCTGTTACTGCACTATACAATCATATACTGTAGCTACCATTGCTTACCTCACCCTTACACACTTGACAAAGATCTTCTGTTCCACTCCAAATGGTGAGAAGCTTCCAATCATTCTCATAGTCAATATCCTGTTACAATACAGATCATGTCAACTAATCAATTTAATTAATAAATCAACAATAGCCTCTATTTGATGCTGAAATAAGCTCAGATATTTGTTTGCAGACATCATTCCAAGAGGTGAACAGTTTTCCAAGGGTGTAGCTTAAGGAAAACTGTGAGCTTTGAAGTATATTTTTGCATCAAATGGAAACTATTGGGTTTGATATCCTTCAAACATTTTTTGCAACACACATGATTTTCAAAATTATGGAATATCACTCGGACATTCTGCAGTTTTAGCTTGGGAATATTTAATCACATGACGCCTTTAGATCAATCATGCACAAGTTAAAATGTTTGATGGATTATAAGGACTGACAGGGGAACAGAGAATTAACTCTGAAGTGTAAATTAAAGTGCTAATTGAACCCCTGAATAACCCACTGGGCATAAGCCCTAGTAAAGGGAATCAGGGGGGTAAAGAAAAAATCTTTTGACCATGGTGGGAACCGAACCCACGACCTCCGGATTAGTTCTACCATTACTCCGCCGACTGAGCTACGAGGTCGGACAGAGAAAGTCAGGGACGATAAAGGTGGGACTGATAGTTACCTTCATAGCTTTCAGTTTTAAAACCAAGTCTTTTGCTTGATCTTCAAGATCCCTTTTAAAACAAAAACAAAGCTTCAAATTAAAACAGTTTTTTGTGTAAGGTAATGAATTAGATACATATAATTTATCAATTGAATATGGGATACAATACTTGTATCAAACAACAATTTTAATAAGTGACAATAATTTAAGACATCTCTCTTGTACCATCCACCCATTAATGAGGAGTAAATAAATGATGGGTTACCTGAGGCTTCATTATGTAGTTTTACTCTAACTTGTTCCTCCCCCTTAATTACCAACAACTAATAAAATATTAATAACCAACAGAGAGTAAACACTCTCTGTTGACTGGCATGCATTGGCCACGTCATCAGAGATTTCATGGTCCACGAAACCTCTAATTTGTTTTTGTCGATCATTTCGCTTCTCAATCCTTTATTATCTGAGGTATCCATCTGGGCTGTTCTACATTTGAATGGCTTGGTGCTAGACAGTCGTAAGTGACTTTTTCTGGTAAATTTTTTTTCCCCTTCAAAAGTGCCTGCATGTGCTTTTCAATTAATAAGTAGTAAAACATTCCCATGACAGTATTATGTAAATGTTTTGGCTGGTCTGCACTTTGCTTCTGAGAAAAACAAAGTCAAAATATCAAAGCATGCACAATGAATGCAACAAAGCAGAAAAAGTAGAGCATTTCAGCCAAAAAAAGATACAGGAGAATGTTTTTCTACTTTATTGAAAAGCACATGCAAAAATTCAGGCACTTTTGAAGGAAAAAAAATTTTACCTGAAAAAGTCACTTACAACCGTCTTGCACCAAGCCATTCATTTATGGCCTTTAAAGACAAGATTAAAGACAGTATGCTAGCATAGTATGTACTGTAAATTCTTTTTAAGTCTTTGAAAGCAAATAAAAAAAAACAAATTCATTTGCCAAACTGCGACTGAAGCAAACATCCCATATCAGTTTCTACCAGTAAATTATATTTTGGCTGCCAAAACCCCTAAATCCTTTTGATTAGTCTAACACTTTCTTCAGTGATTGCAAAGCATTCCAGTCGACCAAGAGTATTTAACTAATTTCTTATCACTGACATTTCATAACAAATGCAAACATACAGGTTATGAGAATGGCATAACCCATCATCTTCACTTCAGAAAAATTTGTTGATCGACATCAAATTCTCCCAAGGCAGAGTACAAAAAATTGCTTGAATGAAAACAAGTTGAGGTGAATTTAAATGTTAAAATATGTTATTTGTTTTTAATCACCAACCTTGCAGAAGCACCAAGGAAGGCAACATTAAGACCAGCATCAAAGCTACCTTCCCTCTCCGAGGACTTAATTGATGCACCCTTTAACGATGGACTAAATTGTCTAACAATATCTGTAAATTGCAAAATTCACTTGTCCATTAGTGGTTCAAAGAGGATCTCATTTTGTTGAGCACTATTCTCCATAAGCCATGAAGCTGTAACTGAATGATGTAATTACTTGCAGTGGGAACATATATTGCTTGCTACACTTTACCAAGCATACTTAGTGATTTTATTTATTTAATAAGAATCCAGGGATCTTGGATACAAGTCGGAGAAAGTCATTACAATAATGACAGATGAACCAAGCCCTGGAAGGAAGCAATTTTTTCACCTACATCACAGTAGAGTTTGCTAATTCTGACTTTTAAGAAACACATCTCAAGCCCAAGTCGTTCAAAGAATGGGTAGTGCTCTCCACCAGACAAATGACAATAGTCGTACATTTATCCATAATGTTATCCACCTTTTGACAGGGCTGGCTAGCAAATAATCTTTTTACAATAGGTAAATTGGGAAAAAAAATCCATTACAGAATGGCTATTAAACAAAAGTTCAAATTATGGTTTTCATTATTAATAATTTTAAATTTTAATTTCATAATTATTTGTACTATTAGGAATATTTTGCAACGCTAGTGAAAATGTCTGGAAAACTGATTTTCTTTGGACTCTGGACAAGCCTCATTTCAAATTCTGAATTACCACAACTCTGCAAGTACTGTAATTTCCTAGCTCATTTAATCACTCACTTGGTATAGTTGTTGTTTGGTTCAAAGAGTTACCTCCTCCAATGCTATAATGAAAGCAAACAGTCCATTTGATTTTTTGTTCAAGAATAAAATCATTATTAATCCTTAGTATTGATAATATAACCTGAGCAGGAACACCAGACCTTCAGGCACCTCCTGCCAAATTCAAAATCTGCTTTCAATTGTTGTTTTACTTTATTTTGGATTTATATACTTTTCAAACTAGTTTGATGTTCAGATTGTGACAATGAATACGAGATATTCAAAAAAATAAATAATAATATAAACTAGTCATTGACATAGTATGTCAATATTATAATTACAGTATTTACCTCCAGGAGATGTCTTTATATTCAGTGAAATATCCATTTACTGACAAGACTCTTGCTCCAAATCCCACCTTAAAACAAAAAGGTAAAATTCAATTGTCAACATCAGTCACTACTTAATAATAATTAGCAGAGTGGGATGAACCATGAAGAAAAAATAAAATATTATTATTATTATTCAGCAACCTATTTGTAACATTCTTGCGTTGCTTTGTATTGTTTTCGTTCCTTATGCAAA
>JAEMPF020012207.1:0-16472 GCA_022496165.2 Catalaphyllia jardinei
CAAGCCTGTTTTCACGCTCTTGTGTCTGACAATATGTCAACACACTGTAGGTATGGGTAGACACTCTTTATTTGTATCAATTCACAGACGTGCTCTTCCATCAAGCCGTGCTTACTTAACTAATTACATGTAAATTATCTAATCTAACTACATTAATTATCTGTACAGAATCAAACTACATGATAAATTAAATGTTTGGAGAACTCGGACTACGAGCTACTTGGCTGTGTAGCCGCGTGATGCGGTTCCAGTCGAGACCCATAAATTGACCCTTGCTCACCATAGAGTCTCCAGTAGCTCAGTGGTTAGAGCATCCAACTAGATCACGGAGGGTCGTGGGTTCAAATCCCATCTGGGACTCGGATTTTTTCCGAGTTCTCCAACATTTAATTTATCATGTGTTTGTTGTTTCATCTTTAATAGAATCAAACTAAAAACTATTAAAAACTATCCTATATGATCGTCAGCAAGATCGTAATTTAATCTTAATTAAAAAAGGATTTAAAAGAGTTTAGAGTGGGCTGTATGCAAGTGAAGTATGATCCTCGCAGTAAATTTTCCAATTTAAGCAATTGGAAAGAAGCCTGGAAAAAAAATCTGGATCATAAGCAAAATGCTAACCGCAGAGCATTTAAACGAAGGAGAACGTAAGAGAAAAGGTCTGTGTAAAATACTGACAGATGCTAATGCCGCGACAACTATAACATTACATAATAAACAGTCGGGACACGACGACTGGATTGTTACGCCAGTGATATCAGAAGCCATAGAACTCCCGTCTAAGCGCCGTGTTTCCATGCCATTTGAGAGGATAAATATGAACAGCTGTAGTGTGGAAGCTCTTTTTGAAAAGTGAGTAATTCATGAACTTCCGTGGCTGTTTCCCTGGATAATCTGCAAAGAAGTGTGTTGTAATATGTAGTTCTCCGCTGAGCTTTTGAGAAGCCACTAACTCCCCCTGTTCAGTGCCTGACAATCTTTCAGCTTAGCGGGTTGACACGTGATAGTCCCTTTCTGGTTAGCTGTTGCCACTCCCTTTGACTGACTGGGAGTTGCTGTGGCGCTCGACTCAGGATCGCGCGGTCCGGGCTCGTATGGAGTGTTTTCAGGGTCAAAATTAAGAACTATCTTTTTCACCTTTTCTCACCTGCTGAGTAAAATGTCACTCATTTTCGTGATGTAAATCCTTAATTACTCTCGAGTCTCCCATGTACCTTTTACTAATGTGAGATGCGCCCCGTTTCTTGATGTATCAAACTGTTCTTTAAAAAGAACTTAGTTCCTTACAGGAAGATTTAAAAAGAACAGCAAATCGTAGTAAGCCCTTGACTAAAGACGGTATCGATATTTCTTAATAAAGATCCTCTTTCGCTGCCACCAACCGACGGTCCTTGGGCCAGGGGAATGGAGGCACTCATATATATAAATGACGGAGGGTAGTCGTCATATCTTTTAGGGGGGTTAAAAAGCGGTTTTGGTACCTCTTAGAATGGTCAGCCTCCAAAGTTCCACAGCGAGGGCTTTTGTATTAACTTTTAGGGTATTGAAAATAAAAATATTAACAGGAGATAATGTGTTAATTTAGAACTGGTATCTCTGAGGGGTGAAAACATTCAAGCCACGCCCACGAAACAGGATCTGTGCAACTCTTAGTTCCTTTCAAAATTTTCCGACGAGAAGCCTGTCCTTTATGGGAGTCCATCCGAGCTCCTGGGCCCCCCGAGGAGGACCACGCCGGCCTATTTTTTTTTGGGGGGGAGGGGAGGGGGGAACTGTAATGTTAATGCAAGGACCACTTGTACAAACAGCAGCGGAGTAAAGCCGGATCTTTGTTTAGATCAGGATCAGCATTGTAAGATAAACTATAAAATCAATTGAAAGCCTGACTGAACGGCTAAAAACCGATGATAAATTTAATGGCCAATATTTCGGTTAGACAGAACTATCCTTTTTCAAGGGCTACAATGAAGAAGGTTAGTCCTGTCTAACCGTAATATTGGCCATTAAATTTATCCTTTTCCCCCGTCCGGTCAGCCTTTGAATTGGTTTTACCAGGAGCCATAATGGTTTTATAGATTTTTTATTTGTCTATTTTTAACTTTTTAGCCTTCGTCCTCTCAGAGTAAGCATCAAAACTCATGACCTTCTCACCAGGTGCAAGTTATAAACTTAATAAATTCATGTTTATACATCACTAGCTTCACCAATGCTTCTTAACATTTCAATTGTTACTGTGAATGAAGTCACGCTACAGTAATGACGCGCCGGTAAACATGTTGATTGTCTGTTGTGGTTGCAAATGGAGCAGTGCAGTTATTTCACAAATTAACTGAGTTCAACTTCACGTCGGCTAATATTCAAGAACTTTGTTGTCTCCGCTTTGTTTTTACATTGTCGTGATATGCTTCCGTTGATGTTTTGCACGAAACTAGGGGGACAGCACGAAACCGAAAGTGTACTTACCAGATCCACGCCTCACGAGTATGCAAAAAAGTTCGTTTCTCTTTGACCCGGCTTACACGTAACCGAGGAAACATTTCATAACACCCCAACCAAGTTGCCAAAACAATTCTCTGAGCTATTTAACGCCATCAGTCTATCATTTGATAAATCACTAGCGTCACCTGTGCTTCTTATCATTTCAATCGTTATAAATGAAGTCGCGCTACAGTAATTATGTAAACATTCAGACAAGTTAAGTTGATTGTCTGTTAACCGTATTCAGACTGGGGGTCTTTTCGAAACCCCCCTCCGGCAAAATTGTGATAACTCCTACACCGAAAGAGTTATGACGATGAAATTTTCTGAATTTTCCTAAAATTTATCTAGGAACATTTTGGTATAATTACCATGTCCATGTAATTTATCATGTTGCCATGGCGACCAGTTTCTGACACATAGGTTTTGGAAAATTAAAAAAATGGTGAATTTTTTGTTTTAAGATCGCGTTTTTATACTTGTTGTGCTTTTTCTTGTTAAAATGGTCTTTGCTTGGGACTAGTTTTTGAATGACATCAAAATGTTTCAACAACAAATATTTGGGGGGGAGGGGTGGGATAAGATTTGTCACTTTATGCTTTGACAAATATGGTGCTCTATTTTCCAAATAACACTTCCAAAGTCATTTGTTTAGGTAATAAACATTAGTTTGATACTTCTTTTATACATTCTGAGCTTTTTTCCCTTTGGAAGTTGCTTTAAATTATAATTTTAACAAAAAACGGAAATCTAAGATGGCGGATCCAAGATGGGAGATCCAAGATGGCGGACAACCATTTCTAATTTTAAATTTTATTGCTTCCTATTGCTTTTTCTCGCTGTACAAGTGTTTCCTTGTTATTAGTTCATAAGAAAGGATAACAAATAAAGATGACTTTACCAATATTATTGATATTTTACGTATTTAAGTGGAAAAACAATAAAAAACATTTTAAAATCGAAATATGAGGTCACTGTGACGTCATAGTTGGGCGTGGCAAGTCAAAACTGGGTGTGGAGCTTCTTTGTACGGAGATGATCATTGTGTGAGGGGGAGTCCGAGGAGCCCCTCCCCCCCAGTTACAGATAGACCAAAAAAGCCCAGCCCAAAATTAACAAAAGAAAGTTGTTGTCTCCGTTTGTTTTATACTGCTGTAATATTAACGGAGTTCTTTAGCCTTATCTTATTTAAAACCAGAAGGACATCAATAAATCGAAAATGTATTTGCAAAACCCACGCCTCACTAACAAAAGGGTTTGTTTCTGCTTGACCTGTCTGATGCGGCTTACCACATAACTAAGAAAACATTTCACAACCCCCTGCCCAGTTGCCAGGACAATTCACTGAGCAATAAACGTCATCAGCCTAAATATATACACCCTTTCGATCAAGTCCTTGCATAGTTGAAGTCTCCACGAGAACGCACTTGAACTGCTCTGTCATACTAAACTACCGGGTGTATTACTGTCTACTGTTCTTAGACATCCGTGATATCCGTGATTGAAGGTTAGTTTCTTTGTATTTTTTAACGTTAAGTGTTAACCTCGGTATTTGCGCCTTTTTGTGATGAATAGAGTAACGACAACACCATTTGGGGCTTCGAGGTAATGTTAGAATAGTTAGCTAGACTTAATTCCTATTCTCGTGCCGCACAAACACGACTTGACTCGAGTCACCTTTTCGTGAAATCTTATTTCTGTTGGCTTAAAAATTCGGCTCTTCTAGGAAACGAAGGAACTGTTGTAACCCTTACAATAAGGCTCGCTTTTGAATACTTCTGAGAACTGACCGTATTTATGTAGAAGTAGTTAGATTACATATCAAGATATTTTGGCTTCTACTAATCTTGCTTGACTCCTTCTAAGTATTGTAAACTTTCTTAGAGCGACAGATGGGTTTTTAATTGAATCTCAGAGGAAAGTGTATATAAAGAAAGACCAATTCATAAACGTGGTTTGTTGTTTATCTTAGTTTTCGGCTTTACCACCAATCCTTTCATAGTTATTTTATTTCTCCGCATCAACATCAGTGTAACCAACATTTTTGGCTAGAGAAAAAGCTAGTACACAAATTTCATTGTGTTTCTCACAAAGTGACCCGGAGGCATGATTTCATCACTGCAACGACCGTGAGTTTTTCCTGATTTGAACACACTCAATTGATAGAAACGCGGTAAAGGAGTACTCTGATTGTTCGGTATGTGCGGAAAACTACTGCAAAACTATGTAGGTCGATTCAGATTACTCACTGGTGAACTTTGAATATGATTAATTTAACTTGGTAATTGATAAAGTCGAGAAATAAAAAAGAAACTACTCGGAAAGTTATTAGTCTGGTCAATATATGATTATAATTTTATGTATGAACAAAAATAAAGCCTTACGCAGCTTCTTCTTGTCTCAATAACACATGGGGCAATCTGAGCTAATCTGATGATTGCGCAATAGTAAAAGACAAACAGACACAACAAGCTCTTGGGAGTTGACAAACTGATGCTTCATTTTAAAGCCAATATGAATAATAGAGAGGCGACAAATCTAATGAATACAAAATTGGTTAATGTAGCATGTCCAATTAAACAGTCAGTTGCACAGTTGCGAAATTGTGGCTGTTGAAGTATTGATGTTCATTTTAAAACACTGGATTATCAACATTTCATTCTTAAGTTTCTCTCTACTATACACTTGAAGAAGGACATGTGTTTTTAAATTTGTAAACTCGTGCTAGCTAGCACTCAAGCGTGAACTCCATCCATTTTTATGTCTGACAAATATTGAACCTGTCTTTCCAAGCAGCAATTTAGATTTTTTTAAAACCTTTTTAAATGAACTATTTTTCCTAGTCAGAGATTGGTTCATATCTTGATAATTAAACAGAATGGGTGTGTCATTGCTGTCCCATATATGTTTGTATTTCTGACAGGGTTTATTACAGTATTGTCTATATATTTTTTCTGCTTGAGTTCTTTTCTTGAATATCAGTAGCCAAAACTATCGTAAAACAACATCATTTCGGTATCGAAAAACGTTTGCCAGATTCTATCTTGTGGCAGTGTATTATTATCACGGTCTATAGTCGTCAGGGGTGAGGTTTAATTTAGTAGCTTTGCTTTGTTTTAACAGAGGTAAAAAATAACACATGACAAAGTGTCAATTTAATTGATTGCGGTTTTCTTTGAGAACATTCGAGAAACTTTTAATTGCCAAGGAGACAGCAAATAACAAACCATTCATTAGTTGACATCAAGCACCTTTTTACGCCCCTGAACTCAGGCGGTCCTTTATCCACTCCAATTCCTTTGTCATTGTGAATTTCTCAGTGTGTAGCAGC
Organism: Catalaphyllia jardinei; assembly: GCA_022496165.2. Lineage (NCBI taxonomy): Eukaryota > Metazoa > Cnidaria > Anthozoa > Scleractinia > Caryophylliidae > Catalaphyllia > Catalaphyllia jardinei. Next base: position 5,810 of record JAEMPF020012207.1, read on the forward strand.
TGTCTGCCTTTCTTTGACATCTGATAATTCAGGTTTGTTTTTTTGGTGTTGGAGGTTAAGAGAAATCTTGATAGAGTTTTAGTAGGGATTTCTAGCTATTTCTTACCTAGGAAGCGGTTTGGAAACATGTCAACGATTAAATGTGTTTGTTGCCTCGAGGAGTTTTTTGATGGGGGAAACGCCATTTTATTTAGCATTTTTGTTTGCACATTACTCTGAATCCAACTTTCTAGGAAGCGAAGGAAGTTGCTACAAACTTTATCAACCACTTTTGAGTTCTTTTAACAAAATTTAGCTTTTAGAAGTTTTAAAAATATATTCTTTACGGTCCAGAAAATGAACCGATCTGGCCTCTGAGTTCAAGTGAAAATTTTCGCCGCGCGCGCCTTCGCGTAGAAAGTGATTTTTTATCAATTAAAGGTTTGTTTACAGTTAAGAGATAAAACCGAGAAAACAATAAGCGTATAATTTGTTAATATCCTCGAGGATTTAGTCACTGAAAAGGCTTTATCAATCAGCTACGTTGTAAATTCCCTCTGATAATCGTGTTATTCAACTTGCTAGATCAAGTGTTGTGAAAGCCAGTAAATGTGCAATTGAGCAAAGTAATAGCTGCCCGTGCTTTGATCAAAGATGCATTTGTTTTCTGCCCCATACTTTACATTCGCGTTGTCACAGCTGTTGTCAGATGATACAACTATTCGAGCAGTAAACACTGCAAACACTGCAGCACATAATTATTCCTCTAGAATACCAACTGCCGGGCATTATATAAACGTGAAACCGTCTATCGATCTAACAAAATTTCCACTTCCGTCCCCCTGTAAATCTCTTGTTGTACCAGGCGACAATTCCCTCCACCCTCCCACAGAAGTGTTGAGTTTGTTATTGTTTAGTCATCAGCGAAGAGTTTGAATTTCGCGGTCGGAAATTGGCTACGAGTCGGTTCTTTGTTCTGGTAACAAAAGACGCTTAAAACTGCAAACAATAAAAATGCCCATTAAAGGAAGATCATTGTCCACCAAAATCAAACCCAAAGTTTGATAAGAGCAAGCTCTTCGCGCAGCACTAACTGAGAAGAAAACCCTCTCCTGGAAGCTGACAAACTTCTTGCTAGCGTACAGAACGACACTGCATGCGTTGACTGGAGAGGTGCCAGCGGTACTCCTCTTGGGAAGAAACCTAAGAACGAAGCTTGACATACTGAAGCCAAACATACGGAAGCGAGGGGAAGAAAAGCAGCAAGACCAAGAGTTGCGATCCAGCCACAAACCTACGCGTAAGTTACCCGTAGGTAAAGCTGTCGTTGCCCGAAATTACCGAACCGGAGACAAGTAGGTTCCTGGAATCATCACAGCTCACCCTGGACCCTTATCCTACGAAGTCAGAGTCGAACCCAATACAGTATGGCGACGACATATCGATTAACTCAAGGAAACTGCAGTACCGTGCGTTAACAAGGAACACTACACCCCACACCTAGACCAAGCTGTGTTAGTAGGAATTCCACCAGCGACATGCAGCGTCGGAAGTGAAGAACCACAACCTCCTCCTGCGAGTGGTATTGAGGAATTACCAACCATAGACATAGATGTGACCAACCAACCAACCAACCAACTCTTCTAGCAGCCAGAACGAGATCACTACCAGCAGTTCAGCAACACCACCACCTAGGCGATATCCCCTTCATTGAGGTTTGCGGTATTGCAGTATTAGACAATTTTTCTTGCGGTATTTCAGTAAATTAATTTCGAAATGCGGTCTTGCGGTACTCTCCGAACCTGTGGGTTGCGATTTTTTAGCATTTTGGACTGTATCAAAAATTATCATTCTAGTCCTGCAACGTTTTCTGAGCCTTTTCCAATTTCTGGTTGGAAATTCCCAATGAAACTTAGCTCTTGTGGTAAGGGTAAACTGCAATCCCTTGTGTTGCTATCGTAAAAGGGTATGTTATTTGGTGTTAATTATTAGCCAACACGCCAATGGATGTTACTCATTTTGCCTAAATCGAAAATTACCTGACTTAATGTCCATTAACAAATTCTTTATTGTAGCCTGCGAACAGGCTCCGTTGGGGGAAAAAAATTCGCGAGCGAAGCGACGAAGCGAGTGGGAGTCGGAGCGTCGTGACTCCGCGAGCGAAGCGAGTGCTGGGACGCGAGGGAGCCTGTAGACATTGTTTTCAATGTACCGTTTCGCCCCTTGGTTATTAGCCTGTTACATATCTGTCAAGAAGGTAATTAAACCTGTCAAAATTGATGGGTTTCCAGGCGTTGATGAATCGGCTTTTCATAACAATCTACCGTATGCGGGTTTTGCGGAACGGGGAAATGGAAGTCCAACGGGAGCGTATTTGCCGGTTCTGCAATAAGTTGTTGAATCCACCTCAAGGCAAAAGACTGCCGGTGGTTTCATTTTTTAACAGGTTGAAAAACAAAAAATTGATTACGGCTTCTGGTCAAGACAGTGTAGTTTTGGCTGACGAAGTAGAAAAGTTAGGAAATTGTTTACACCGTGGAGTAAATTTTCCTGAATTGTCTTGTCTTTCTTGTGCCAGACAAGTCGTTCGTGTGGTTCAATAAAAATGAGCCAAAACAATACACTAATAAAACATGGCAAATAATGGACGTGTCAAACTCGACGAAGCGACATGCAGATAACAGCGGAAATCACGCAGACCTATGACCTCTTAAAATCTGCCATCGCACGATGTAACGGCTCTATTTTCTCCTTATAACACAATACGAAGTGCCCTTTATAAACAAGAGTGAAGCGACAAGAAGGTCGAAAGACCGAAAAATAAACGGCAAATGTACAGATGCCACAAACCGTAGGAGTCGTGTTTGGCCTGTCTATTTTATTCACCATCAGCTGTTTTGACCACAGCTCACTTTGGAAAAGAGTGATAGCCTGAAGACGAAGTCGCGCCGCAAGCGCTTGTGGATCATTTGGGGGGACGCAGGTCAAAAAAAAGTGAATAGGTTTTCAGCTCGACGCATTTGGCCTTAAAAATCGCACAGATTGTAAATTTATGCTGTACATTGAGCACATTGGCGGATTTTCAAACCACAGTGGATCGTGAATCAGCTGTAATTTTTGATGCGGATTCCGGATTGTGCCTGTCTTATGTTCGGATCTTGGGTCCTAAACGAAATTTGGATCATAGATCTTTCTTCAGCCTTGGTCGAATGTTTAAATGAGTTTATCCAAATTATTTCTTTTTTCGAAAGAAGTTCATTTAAACTCAGGCGTTAGATTGTTATTAGATTTGTATTGTGTTGTAGTCATCTTTGCATTTGGGTGAAATTAATAGTGGCATTCACATGTACCTGTTTACCTTTGAACCTTTATCCTTCTGTTTACGAGTGTGGTTGTGGTTTCGGATTTAAACAAAAATTTTGGCGGATCGACGGATCTGGCGAAAAAAAACATGCATCGGCGTATCGGCATACCCCTATTCACCCCACCCCTCAAGCCAGTAGTAAAATTGTCACTGTTCACACACGGTCCATTTTCCAAGTTGAGAGTCACTATACCACGTCTCGTCTGCTCAGCAAAGTTAAGCCCTGTCAGGCGGGGTTCGCATCTGGATGGGTGACCAAATACGAATACCCCGTGTTGCAATAACTTTTTTTGCTTCCTTCCCTTTCGAAGGCGATATCAAAGACTGCAGAACTCCCAGCCTTGTGTGATGTCGTTTCTTCTATTTATCAACCATTTGTTCCTCGTTTTACCATGTCCGCATTCACGTGTATTTATTTACAAGGAATCAACTCTGAAGTGTAAATTTTAGTGCTAGTCTAACCCATGAATAACCCACTGGGCGTTAGCCCTAGTAAAGGGAATCAGGGAACCACACGAGGTAAAGAAAAAATCTTTTGACCTCGGTGGGAATCGAACCCACAACCTCCGGATTAGATCTACCATCACTCTGCCGACTGAGCTACGAGGTCGGACAGAGAAAGGCGGGGTCGATCGAGATGGTGAATCGCGGCGAAGAGAAAGTAAGGGTACATGCCAGTTGGTTATTCATGGGTTAGACTAGCACTAAAATTTACACTTCAGAGTTAATTCTCTGTTACATCATTTGTGTCCATAGTGCTACGCGGCACAACATTCATATTTATTTACAACATCGTATAAAAAAACAGCGGAACACGCCGTTCGAATTCTTCTCAATACTCTTGATTTTTGATCGTCTAAAACAATGACTTCGATCTTATTGCTATCTCTAGGTCTGTTAAGACCACGTTGTCACCACTACAATTCACGCTATGACATTCCGCACCAAATTCCTCCATGTTTGTTTTGACCTGCGTCCCCCCAAATAATCTCATAAGCGTTTGCGGCGCGACTTCGTCCCCAGGCTATCACTCTTTTCCAAAGTGAGCTATTGAAGACAACGGCAGTTCTAGACTTCCATAGAGGAGATCCACATCGAATCCACCGGCGACCAGTTCTTTCTCTACTTTTTCGTATCAACTTTTAAACCTGGTCTTTCAATATGGAAACTAAAGGCGTCACAACTAAAACACAAGCATGGTCAAGTTCCCACAAGTCTTTCAGTAGACGTGGCAGCAATTGAAAAATTAGGCTCTTCCCGAAACCAGTCGGTAGAATTTCGAAAACATCGCGCTTATGCGCCACAGTTTCCAGGCATAGCTTCTGCTCAAGTTTCAAACCAGAGATATGACGAAAATGTTGCAAAGAATCGCTCAAAGCTGCTTCAAATTCGCCGTCAGTGAACTGTGCATTGCATGCAGAAGCCATTGTTGACGGTCTCGGCAAGAATTATGCCAATTTACAAGCAGTTGTCAAGATCTGTCAATTATTTATGTCAGAGCTGTCAACAGACATCGATTCAACCAATCATATCTTGATACCAGGCGCTGGTATCATGGAACGGCGGCATCAATGGAATGTCTACAAGCTCCCCTGCGCACTCCCTCCTCACCAGAGCGCTCTCGGCCCGTACCGTTCTCCCTAGACTACACTCGGCTATCTCGCCCTAAACCCAACCGGAAGCCTGTTCGCAGACTATCTTTATTGCTATTTTCATTTTATTTGCTCTAAACGTTAACATACAGAGTACTGGTTTCTGTACGACATTGCGTTTCCACTAGGTATAGAAGTGTTGGGGTATTTGGCGATTTTTTGTGGTATTTGCCGATTTTTTTTTTGCGGTATTGTGGTGTTCACAACTCTCCAATGTCCCCCTCTACAAATAAAAGCTGTGGATAGTTTAGAAAGTTGTCAAGTACAGTCGGCCTTCGATCGATTAACAGACTTTGTTAGACATTGTTGCTATGTATGAGAAACAAGGGAATAATAATAATAATTAAAAATTTATAACGCGCCTTTTCCATGCAAATATGATCAAAAGCACGTAACAATTGATACTTAGCAATATTATTAAAAACAAGAAAAAGTAAAAAAAGTAAAATGACCATAAGAATTAAGCATTACATATCAGAAGCTAATTTAAAATGATGCGCCATAAGTACAGATTTAAAACGTTCAAAATTGTCCACAAGGCGGATATGAAGGGGCAGACTGTTCCATAAGGTAGGGGCCGCCGATGAAAAAGCGCGATCCCCTGAAGTCTTTTTCAGTTTTACACTTGAATAATTTAAGGTAAGACCGCTAGCTGAATGAAGAGTATAGCGCGTCTGTATCTTAATAGCAATTAAGTCAGTCAAGTAACCCGGTGCGTGACCATATATAGCTTTGAAAGTGAGAAGAGGTATTTTAAAATCAATACGAAATGTGACAGGAAGCCAATTTAACGAACACAGTACTGGTGTTATGTGGCTATACCGGGCAACGTTAGATATAAGCCGAGCAGCAGCATTCTGCAAGCGTTGCAGTTTAAGTAGATGAACAGAAGGTAAACCAAAAAGAAGGCTGCTGCAGTAGTCAATACGACCCATAATAAGAGCATGGACCAGAGTGCGTGCAGATTCCTGTGACAGATACTTTCGGATGCGCCGAATGTTGTGTAAATAGAAAAACCCAGATTTGCAAGTTTTGTGGATCTGTTCCTGGAGATTCTGGTTAGAATCGAACCATGTCCCTAAATTTCTTGCCACAGTGACAGGAGCAACATCAATGTTCCCTACGGTGAGGCTATCAACATTTACTTTAGAAAGTTGCTGTTTTGTGCCAATCAACATGAACTCAGTTTTATCATCATTAAGTTTGAGCTTATCCGTAAGCATCCACGTACGAATGTCCAGTATACAGCGCTCCGTGGCAACGACCACATCAGCCCGATTAGCAGCCGAGTCAGGACTAAACGACAAGTAAAGCTGGGTGTCGTCAGCGTAGGCATGTGCCTGAGGTAGGTGGTATTTGATGACTTGAAAGAGTTTACTAGAGTAAATAGTAAACAACAAGGGGCCCAAACACGAACCTTGTGGAACGCCATGAGGTAGCCTAAAACTGTCAGATATACAACCATTTAGCGAGACTCGCTGCGACCTGTTACTAAGATAAGACGTAAACCAGTTCTGAGCAGTTCCATTAATGCCCACACTTGATTTAAGACGAGCAAGCAAGATATCGTGGTCGACTGTGTCAAACGCAGCACTCAAATCTAGAAGAACTAGAAGAGTTACATGCTTGCAATTCATATTCATGAGAATGTCATTCTGTACCTTCAGTAGCGCCGTTTCTGTGCTTTGACCCTTACGGTAGGAGGACTGTAAGGTTGGGTAAAGAGCGAATCGACTCATATGACTGTGAATTTGATCGAAAACAGCACGCTCTGTCAGTTTTGATATAAAGTGCAAGTTACTGACAGGACGAAGGTTGTTCAACTGAGTCGGATCCAAGCCAGATTTCTTAAGGATCGGAGTAACCAAAGCTTCTTTCCACTCGTCATGGAAATAGCCGCACGGTAGCGAAAGATTTATAATTCGTGAAATAACAGGCAACAGCGCGTCAAGGCAGCCAACAACCAGAGAAGTCGACATCGGGTCCAACGAGCAGGACTTCTTAGCAGACTTACGGATAAGCGTGGAGACGGCGTTTTGAGAGAGAGGTTGAAAAGAATGAAAAACATGCGCAGCATCTACTTCTTGATCAGGAGGTAGCGCATTACGCACACTTTGATCGATGTCCACAGCATCAATGTCAGAACGAACTTTGTTTATCTTTCGAACAAAAAAACCACCGATATCATCAGCTAGTTTTGATTTGTCATGATAATTAGGAAAAGACAACTCCTCTTTCTTAGCAAGGAGTTGCTTGGTAGCTCTAAATAACCGTCCTTGGTCTGTACTATTCTCGTCAATAAAGTTAGTGTAAAACATCTGCCTGGCCTGGTTCATGAGGTACGTCGCGCGGTTTCTTTAAGACTTGAAAATATTCAAGTCAGCCAGAGATCTCGTTCTCCTCCAAGTTCTCTCAGCCTTACGTCTCAAGCGTTTATCAGCCATTATCTCGTCGTTGTACCAAGGCACTGTAGGTCTAACTTTCACAGTCTTAGTCTGGGGCGTGGCAATCAATAAATTTGGAGAGTGTAGTGTTATATCTGCGAACAAGAGCGTCCAAGTCACATCTATCTTCCGTGTGAGAATGCACACGCAGATTAATGCCGATCACTGCAAAACAAGGAAATAGATAAGTCCCGCTTAAGAGATTCTAGATCGACCGATTTCAGTTTTCTATAGGCAACGTTCTTAGTAGTCAAGCTAGGTTTGTCTGGCCGAAATGTACAATAAATAGGTGCGTGGTCAGAGAAAAAGTGATCAATTACAGGATGTTATCACTCGAACGGGTGATAACAAGATCGAGTATATGACCATGAGTATGTGTAGGCTCGGTGATGTGTTGTTGGAGGCCGACGGACTGTAAAAGATCCTGTAGTTTGACTGAATCAAGATCTTGGGGGGCATCGACGTGGATATTGAAGTCACCAGCAATCACAAGATGCTCTTTGGAGAGAAGTATGGTTTCAAGATAGGTAGAGAACTCCGTGAAGAAACAATTAGTGACTCTGTGATCAGCTGAATAAGGTTGGACGATAAAGAAGGACAAGCCGAATGTTAAGTGAAGGTGATGAGATGGTCCATTCAGAGTATTAAGGCGGTACACCAAGCCCACTACGCCACCACGACGACCGGTGCGTGGGCAGTCAGAAATTCGACCGACCAGGCACAATTCAGCTCGCACAGCAGCATCGTCAGTAGGAATGCTCCTAAGCGTGTTATCAAACAAACATATTTCGACTCAATGGCTCTTTAACTACGCAAACGTTTAATAAAAAAGGTTTTAAAGCTGGTTTATACTCTACAAATGAAAGCTGTGGTGTGGATAGTTTCAAAAGTTTTCAAATGCAATCTAGACAAATCGGCCTTTGATCAACTAGCGTATCAAAACGGCATGGGAGAGAGATGGAGAAAGAGATTTGGTAGAGTGAAACAAACATTTTCATGAGCCAAAACGAACAATTCATCTTGGATCAAAGGTCATATCTTCCTCTGTTAATGACAACACTCACCTCCCACCAATGTGTCCCGCGGGTTCGATTCCCGGACCCGGTGTAATAAGTGGATTGTTGTTGGTTCCCATCCCTGCTCTGAGGTTTTTTCTCCTGGTTCTCCGGTTTTCCTCCCTCCAAAAAAATCAACATTTCTAAATTCCAATTCGATCGGGAATTCGAGGGCCACGGGTTTGACAGTCGTAAGATTGTTATGTGTTACCCTTGTTGAACAAAGTTTATTTAATTAATATTTTACTTTACGCGTTGGCGAATTGAATTCATACAATGGTGAACTGGTCGTTAGTGAACTGACACATTGGCGAAACAACCGGTTACCTTGTATTTAATATCAGCTTCGTGCAGGCTGTGTTAATATTAATATTGACATTTTTTCTAATTTTTATTGTTAAGCCAACATATGAGAGCTAATAAACTCAAGTTGCTTTAGTTAACCTAATTGTTATGTGATTTCTATCAGATTCCTCTCGTATGTAAAATCAATAGAAGCTTCGTGAATTGAATTTGATTTTTCATTTGTTTTGTGGCTTACAGGAAGTGTAAAGCCACATTATGGCATGAGCAGATTTATTTATTTGTGAACGAGAGCCTGTCACGTGGTCTAGTGTCGAACGACGCAGCAGTCAGCCATATTGGGTTTGGTTGTGAGCTTACCCTGCTTTTACTTTTAAAGGTAAGTCGTTTTAAACTCGTGAAGCGCATGCGCAGCACGAGTTATCGTGAGTTGTGGGCAAATGTGTCGCTCGATGGGATGTAAACTTTATGCAAACGAGGTACGCTTGGGGCTGACTTTTTAAATTGCTGTCCATCTTTAATAGGCCATTTCCGAGTTCCCTTATGCCTCTGTTTCAAAGCGAGTCTAAGTGCGAAACCATTCTTATGAAAATGACTTTGATTTGCATGAAAATGAAACTGCATGCAGAACTCATTATCATATGAAAGGTTTCGCACTTAGACTCGTTTTGAAACAGAGGCCTAAGAGAACTCGGAAATGGCCTATTAAAATGAGCTGTTTTAAAGGTCTAAATTAAAAGATAACATTTAAAGAAGACTCGGCTACCGAAGATGAGAACATCGAGAATCGTAAAATCGATGGTTTTATAGTATGGTAAATGCGCATATAGCGAGCGAAATGATATAAACACAGATAAACTATCTTTTGTATCGTTGAAAACAACGAAAAAAGGACAACCGGAAATGAAAAAATCAGCCCACACCCGGAGTCGATCGCCGTATACTTGAACGGTAGATCTGATCAGCACCACTCGGCTATGTCAACATCGTGTGCACGATGCGGAAAAAATAGACATCTTATTAGTATCAACGATACAACCGCAGACAACTCAGCGGGCTCGAGTCTGTAGGAGAATTGTCTGTGGGTTACAGTTTGTTACAGTAATTTTGTCCTTTACCGAACAACTGTCAGTGAGTATATTTGGTATTTGTGGATTTTTTGGACACTCGGGAGTGCCTAGAGGTCACATGTGTTCATTCCTCGGCAAATAGAGTCGCAACATTTGTTTTGAGGGAAGGTCTTCATGGCTTGTTTTGCACCGGAACTCTTCTCAAGCTACACACAACACAGGTATTAAAACCTAAACAAGATGTTTTGCCAAGAAGCTTGATTTCGAAGAAATCGGAGTGAATCAACGTAGTAGTTGAAGAATACATTAGTTGTCGCGATCACTGCATCGACTGGATCTGGAGAGAGTTTAACGGGCTGTTTGTGTTGGACGTTTTTCGACATAGTGAAGGAGAAGTTGTTGAGACAGTTTGTCTTGTTATTTTTCCTTGGATTTCCTTGAAGAAAGACCAGGCGTCCAGCCTAAACGAGAATGGAGTCAAAGCTGCAGTTCTGATACGGAAAGTAAGGATGCTTTTGAAGTCCGTGTGTTTACAAAGTCGTTTCCTGTTACGATAAGTCACGCATCGGTGATCTTTATATCTTTTGATTGGCACTTTGCCTTATTTGGAAATAAAACACGAGCTTGCCAGGTTCGCTTGCTCGAGAGTTAATGGCGCTTGTTGTTGTCTGAATGACTCCCTAAACATGGTGTCAGAACCGGTAAAAGCGGATCCCTCGCTGTAGACAAAAAACTGTTCGGGACTAACGGCGAAGAAGCTTCGAATTTATGCAGAAATGTCAGATACAGAAGCGAA
>JAEMPF020012208.1:0-16471 GCA_022496165.2 Catalaphyllia jardinei
ATTTGGTTACTGTAATTTGGTTACTGTAATTTGGTTACTGTAATTTGGTTTACTGTAATTTATTTTACTTTAATTTATATTCTTATGACCATATGCATAACTAGTAATACCATCATCATGAATATATCTCTTATCATCAAAACAACTCAGTGATACTTTATTGATCTCATAACTACTGAGCTGATGATTCTCACTTCTGATTGTTTTCATTCGGTGATACATTTGATCATCATTAAATAAAGTACTTTTATAATTCTCATGTGTGATATCTTTTTTGATTACACTCTTCTTTATTCCCTTTGCAGTCTTTCCTCCTTTCTGATTATCTTTCATATAGCTATACATCTTTGATCTTAAACCAACAAATTCACAAATGGGAACTCCAGCAGCTTCATCTTTAAACTTACCAATTACTTTTTTGTTTTCTTTATAATAATATGGAGAATCTTCTGGATAATCACTATTGTCAAATTTATCTTTATTATTCCAAAAGTCTTTATAAACATCTTTAGCTTTTATCTCATAAGTAAGGCTGTCTGTATCAGTAAACAGTAACTTGGCTTTTTTTCCATATTTGCTTTTAATATAATTATAATGAAAATCATACATCAAAGTCTTACTCAAATCTAATATACACATTCCAACATAAGCTGGTCTATTGAGAGTGAGTGTTTCTTTTATCTTATGAACTGCTACTAGATTTTCATTAATTATCTTACTACTAACATATGTTGGTTTGCTTGTTAGTTTCAATAGTTTTTTATCATCAGTGACCAATCTTACATCAACACGCTTTCTTATATTTTCCATAGTTTTTCCAAATACACTATTGTTCATTAATTTGAAGAAATCTTTTTCAAAGTCGTTTTTAGAATTCTTTCTTTTTTCTGTATTATAATCAATATATTGTTTTAACCATGGTGATTGATTGAATTCAAGTGCTCTATGTGTTTTAGTTAATTTCAAACCTAGATCAAGATATAATTGTAAGTTTCTATAATGCAGTACATACTTTTCTTTCTTACCTAAAGTTGGAATTAATTTTGAAACTAAGCCTGTTGATATATTATATTTGTCTCTAATTTTTTCACAGTACTTTGATAACATTTCTTTTTTTACTGAAATCTTTTCAGGTGCTAGTGGATAGTCATTATGAAGATTATGTAACTCTTCTGGATAATCAAGATCAACTTCCAATATCAAACCTTTGTTACTATCTTCTTTGTACTTAGCAAGGTTGATCTTATTAATTTGCTTTTCAGTCATCCATCTAAATCCACCTGTGGGTAGATACTGACTCATAGCCCAACCATATAGATTATTAGCATCAAGATACATGATATACTTTGAGGGCACCTTCTCATCATATTCTTTCATGTATTTATTATTTGCTTTTCCATATCGATTGGCAATGTAACTTATTCCACCTCGTAAACCTTTTTCAATAAACTGAAACATATCAATGTCAGTCATCAATTCTAGTTTAATATTAGTCATCTTTAACATAGCATCCCATGACAATCCAGGTGATGTGAAATAATGACATGGATCAAGCTTGTAATATTCAAGACAAGTCTTCCTAAAGTTTTCGAATACATCAGCAAGTAGAAGAATATCTGACTGTAAGTACAAGTTATGGTAATCACCCATATTTTTACAATTAAATGTTTTCCAAACTTTTTGAGCATGTTTGTAGTCTTCATCTGAAATATGTTCATTGTTCAATATGCTGTAGAATTCTTCTTTTTTTGGTAGCTGTTCTTTAAACTTATCAAAGCTGTCCATGAAGTCATAAGGATAAACACCTTTTTTTGGACATTAGATCAAGCTTAGTACCTTTGAACCTCATTGAGGTATACTTCAATGATTCTTTTGGTAGATTACTGACAAGCTTTTCAAGACTAGAGCTCATGAATTGAAAACTATCAATAAAAGTCAAATGATTACCTAGCATGAAAGCCATATACTTTTCCATATTATTTGGAATTGCATTTATATTCATTTGACATTTCTTACCATTTTTATTTATATATTCATAATTCTTAACTATTTCTCCAATCTCTTGCATAATAAAATGAGAATCATAACCTCTCAGATTATGAAATATAACTGGTATTTTTATTTCTTCTGGATTTAATCTAAGTTGTAAATTACATTCTTGATGAGCTGAGCCTCTATACTTACCAGTAATATGACAATGATCTCTGACTCGAATATCTTTATCAGTATATTTTTTATTGCAAATATGACATTCATTAGCTTTTTGAAATTCATCTTCATTTTCTTTATTCATTTTCAATGGTTTATTGAATTCTTTTTTAATTATTTTCTTACAATATTTAACTTCATCTAACAGGTATTCCATGAATGTATACACAGCCTTTTCACCGCAGTATACTTTTAATGGTTGACTATATTTGTCATCATAACAACAGACAACCTTATAACCAAATCCACAGTCTGTATGCTTCTGGTATGCTTCAGTATATGATTTATCATTATTAGGTTTACACCCAGATATCTTTTCTGTTATTGCCTCAAAGTCTGCATATATAACAAATGGCACTGGCTGTTGTTTATGAAAGTTGTTGAATTTTAATATATTGTTGTTTTTGTCAGGCATTTTTACTGCTTGTGTTCCATTAACCTGAATGCAATTGTTTTTATGATTATTTAATACTATTTCAGAGCTGAAACATTGGAGGCAATGCATGCAGAAGTGCTTCTTTTCTTTGTGCTTTGTTTGTTTATTCATAAACCTATTGAAGTCTTCAATTAAAACATAATGTTTATTATCATTTTCAGTTATCAATAATAAATTCATATGTTTGTCATATTTTTCTTTTGACACATAAATGGGATATGGTTGTTTATTTTCATATCCAAATACATTAACATTAATCTCATTTTGCTTTTCAATTTTATTATACTGCTTTGTACTTACTGGAAATTCAATTTCAGAGTAGTCTAAATTTTTGACATATTCTTTATCCGATTTTTTGATTCTCTGTGGGTTTCTATCTTGAGGATTTAAATATCTAATGTGACACCATCGGAAACATTCATTATCCTCATTTTTCATATTAATCAATCCCTTCGCACTATTTCTAAGTTCTGAGGGTAGTTCGATATATGATGAGCCTTTCATTGGCTTATATTGTACAATATTGATATAATGATTGTCAACAGATTCAATGGTCCAACCAGAACCTTCAGAAATCCATTGAGCTATGATATTCAAGATTTGTTGTTTTGATAATTGTAATGCTTCAGGGTTTTCTATGTTATTAATGATGGTAATAGGTTTGCTATTGAAATAAGCGGTTTTGTGTATTATTTCATCTTTTGACAATTTTTTGAATGTCACTTCGAGCGTTTCAACAAATTTTAGACCTTTCATAGATGTTAGCATCTTAACAATTTGATATTCAACTGCTTTTCTTGTGTTTTGCAGTTGATTAATAGGATCTTTATTATTTCTAATGCTGATTTCATAGGATTTTGTGTAACCCTTCAGAGCTATGGCAGTTTCTTCTATTTTAGTCCTTGGTAATGGGACTGGTTTCTTAGTCCTTGGTAATGGGACTGGTTTCTTAGTCCTTGGTAAAGGTACTGGTTTGTAATCATCTTTGAACTCTAATGGTGGTTGAATTATATTGTCTTCATAATCTTGAACCATCTGTTTTACATTTTTTCTTGGTAATGGGACTGGTTTATCCCTAAATTCTGATGGTGGTTGAATTATGTTGTCTTCATAATCTTGTACCATCTGTTTTACATTGTTTCTTGGTAAAGGTTTTGGTCTGTCTTGTGTTTCAACCAGTTGTTTTATTTTCTCATTCTGCTTCAATATTAAATTGATCAGTTGAGATTTGGTTAGTTTTGAGAGATCGTGGTTGTTCATACTATATGTTGAGATAATTTTTTCCATTCTATATATTTATAATATTTTCTTTTTATATCAGTTTATATTGCGTTTGAAATTGTTAATAATAAGAAAAATTGGATTTCTAATTATTACTTGATTTAAAATGTTTTCAAGGCTTGCTCATTTTTAATATGTTTTGTTGTCTTGAGATGTGTCCATTTTCCAGCTAATGTGTAATTATGATGTGGACAAATTGGACATATCCACTCTTTGTTTAACATGCATTTAGTTTTTACTGATCTTTCTTCATCTGAATATATTCTTAATCTTCCCATTATATATTAATACTATATATAATTATTTTTTATATGTCTATAGTGTTTTTAAATCTTTCATTGGAATCCAGCTATTAAAATCATCACTATACCCCTTCCACTTCACCAGAGCTTGTTTTTTCTTATAATCTCTGCGAATGACTTTATCAATTCGGAATACATCCTGTTTGGCTTTTAATAATTCAGGTTCATAAAAACTCCCTTGTATGTATTCATCATTGAGATCTTTTATTTTGTATGTTATTGGATTAGTGTATTGGATATTATCAACTATGAACACTTCTTCTGTCCAGTTTGGTGTATAACCCTTATCAAACACATTCCGTTTATACTTAGATATTCGGACTTTATCACCTATTTCAAATTTTGGTTTCTGTTTTGATGTTTCCATATCACCGTATAAATTGAAGTAAACTGTTCCCTCATTCTTTTTCTTTGAAGCTTCAACTGGTGTCATTTTTATGCTTGAATGTTTTGTGTTGTTGTACTGATTTAATAGTTTTGGCAACATGTCAAGATACATTGTATTACCTTGAATTGTGAACTGCTTCCACATTTTAGATTTAATTGTCCTATTCCATCTTTCAACTACTGATGACTTCTCTTCATTCTCAGTTGAGTACATTTGTATCCCATTTTTCTCTAATAGGTCTTTCAAATGTTTGTTATAGAACTCTTTTCCCTTATCAACCCATAGATATTGTGGTTTTCTACCTTCCTTGAATATTGTTTTGAATGCTTCAGTGACAGATTCGCCTTTCTTATCTTTCAATGGAACGATCCAACCATATTTGCTGAATACATCAATAACCATAAGAAGATATCTGTAACCTTTGTTCCATTTACTGAACTGCTGCATTTCAACCAAATCACTTGCCCATATTTCATCGATATGATTTGTGATTACACGCCGCCGAGTGAAATTCCGTTTTATGGGTGTATGTAACTCATCTGCTAATTTTTCTTGCCAGTTTTCTTCACTCGACGGCTTTTCCCGTTTTTTGACTTCACACCCATGCCTAATTTTGACTTAGCTGCTATAGCGCTCCTAGCCACAGTGTGTCCCCATTGTCGATCTTTCCATGGAATGGCATCGAGAGCCTTAACCATCTTACGATCAGCCTCATTCTTACACTTCACTTGATCACCTTTTGGTTTATTACCGCAAACTGAATAGTCAACATCATGCTGCATACTTACTGCATCTGTTCTACCTGTTGGTTGTTGATATATCTCAAGTATCTGACCAGTATTGGGATCATACCTCAGTTGCTCTTCAAGAGGGTTTCCAGGTCCTGTATACTTATGTCCAGGCATCACAAACCCTTTTTTTGGTGCAACCTTGAGAATAGCATTATGGATGTCTAATCCTCCACCATAACCTTTCCATTTTATCCATGAACCATATGATCTTGTGCCTCCTCTATTTTTATAAGCTTTGTACTGACTTTTGTAATCAGCTACAATTTCTCTTGCTTCTTTTGCACTCACTTCAGGTCCTTTAAACAATCCAGGTGCTGTTAATACATTCCAACCTTTTTTGAAATCAACAAATGGAAATGGTATTGGTAGTCCTTTTCCTTTTATTGGTGATATTTTTTTAGATAAATCTGATGTAAAACTATCCAAGGCTTGATCGAGATATTTGTTTGCTGTTTCTTTTATTTTACGTTTTGCATAATTGGATTGGAGAGCTTGTGAAGCACCTATTCTTCCAAGATTTACTAATCCTTTAACTGAACTTTTGAGCAGTTGTTCTCCTAGTAAGCCCCCATCTTGTGAGGGCTCAATCAGTTTCCCTTGTTCTTGACAAATTTGGTTTTTGTTATCCCACATTCAGCACAAGTGCACTTTAACATCATACGCCCATTTTTGGCTTGAGCATATCGTTCACTCCCTGGAACGCATTCAGTTTGTTTCTTCTGTTTTACGCAATATGATTTTACCATGTATATATATATGTTATATATTTTTGATTTTATTTTGAAATGTTATTTTTTTGTCTTGTTTTTGCTTCCAGGTGGTCTTCCTCTTGGTCTGATAGGTTTATTTTGAGTTGTTGTTTTATTTTTACTTCCAGGTGGTCTTCCTCTTTTTTTTAATGTTTTTTCCATGGTTTTGACTTCTTTTTCAGCATTATTTGCTTTTTTTATTGCTTCATTGGCTTCTTTTACCTTGTTTCTGGCTTCTTTTCTTCTAACACTTGCTAACTTTTTTTTATCATCTAGAAATTTTTTGATTTGATTTTCAATATTCATAATACCATAATATCTTACTTGACCTGATTTTAAACATTGATCAGAAGTTCCACGAACTCTTTTATTTGGAGGTTTTGTTTTCATTCCACAATATGGTTTCATTGTATTTTTTAATGTTTTTGTCGTCATTTTATATATATAATTTAGATATTTTTGAAATAATATTCAATGAATCTCTCATTATCCATTGTATCATGTATATTGAACACTTTTAATAAATCATAATATGAATTTCTTTTATTCATTTCGTTCAAAAAGTATAAACAAAAGTATCCACATGTGGTTGTTTTTATACTCTGAATTTGATTATTTTGATGGAGCAAAGTCAAATTCTTTCTTTTCGCATGATTTACCATTTCTTGAAAAGGAGGCATACCAAAACTATCAAAATAATTTATCACACCATCTTTTACATAAGTAGCTACCCAATGGCTTCCACTCATATATGATGGTTCAAGATTGTAAATAAATAATGCTTGGTTATGATTATGTGGAACATTACCGTCTCTTGATAAAACATCATTGATTGGGATGTTGAGATATCTGCACCATTTTAGTAGATCATGATTGCTTAATGGTATGTTTTTATGGAATTTAGGTTTCAAAGTATTGCTCCTATAAGCGGAATTTGATTGAACGGGCTGTTTGGTCCTAATAGTAGACCCTTTCCTTTTTTTTTTGTTTGTCTTTTTTTTCCCATACCAACTTTGTTGTCACCCCAATTACCAAAAAACGGTGGCGACCTATATGCACCCATTCTCGGAGCTCCTCTTCCACCAAAAGGTGGTGCTCCAATTTTTGGGGCTCCTTTTCCGGTTAAAGCTTTTAAAACCATTGGAATCCCAATACTGGCAAGTAAAGTACCAAGGAAACCACCTGATTGTTTTTTTGTTGGTCTTATATGAACACCTGAACCTGATTGAAGGGCAGATAGAATGTCCTGCTTTTGTTTTGCAGTTAGTAGGTGTTTGTTTGCAATGAGCTTATCAATCTTATTTTGTGGAATGAGGAAACCACCTTTTTGTACTCCTTTTCCGGATATCTTTTTAACAATTTGTTGTGCTCCTGCACTAGATGCCCCTGCTAAAGCTGCCAATCCCATAGTTTTCGCAATGGTTGGTCCAAATGCACGTGCAAGAGCTAGAGCTGAGGTTAGTAAACTGCCACCAACTTGCTTTCTGATATTAGTCTTGGAAAGTTTGATGTCCATACCTTTCTTCAATTTCCGATTCTTCTCCAATCTATTCTTCACTGTAGCTGGGACATGTAGAGTGTCATTTCCGTTAAGAGAGTTATTAGTTAGCCTTATGACGACTGTTTCTCTTTTACTATAAGCATCACCAATATTCTTCTTCTGATTTTTTGATAGTTTAACATTTATTGCAAAAAGTTGAGTCATTTCTTGTATATAATATATGTTATATAATTTTCTATTACAAAACATATTTGAATTAAGGATGTCTCATTTTTGCTTTTATACTATAACCAATTCATTTCCCACCTTGTCGATGATGATAGTCTCATCATATAAGACGACGGCGTGGACACGGAAATTTGCAGCACTATTTGCGCTCAGCTTATACCTAAATATCAATTGCTTCGGGTCTCTAGTTACTTTTTCTGTTTGATAAGACAAATCAAAATATATGATAGAATAGAGAGAGTTGTAATTGGACATATTGAGTTGGGTGCCACTATTGTAATTATTCTTTCTCATTCCATATGACATCACATCATTGAAGATCCTTACTTTTGATTCTGTATCGTATTCAGTTTCTGGATAGAATACTCCATTTCCATATTCCAATCTACATGATGAGAGACTGCTATTATTATCAGCCGCATTCAGTTTGAAAGTATCAAAGTGGTAAGGATTTGTATCTTCATTGTTTGTTTTATTTCGTTGGAGGTAAACAAAGACGGAAACAACATTGTCAATACTTGGTGATATCTGGAAGAATCCACTGCTCTGTGTTGGATTGGAAGCTGAATACAATTCTCTTTTATACATCCAAGAACCTTTTGACAAAAAGGATTGAATAAACTTATCGTATAAAGTGTCCTTTGGTACTAGTCTCGGAACCCAAAGTAAGAATCTATTAACAACCACTCGACTAGCAGCTGCCGCGGCTGCTTTATATATTAATTCATCGTCATTCTGTAACTGTATATCAAACTGAAGTTGCATTGGGACCAACATTTTATCATTTAACTCTTCAAAGAAACCGTATCGATTGAGAGGTATAATCACATTAACATCTTTGGCAGCATTTTCACCGTCACCACCTTCACCAATTCTTTTTGTTAAATTTCGTCTAGCCTCAAATCCTGTATTTCCAGCAGCAGTCATATCAGCCAAATTTGCTATATCCAGATACCAAAAACTATCTTTAGCCACCGATCTGCTGAAATCATCACTATATTCCAAGAGGTTCTTAACAAAAGTTACTTTATGAAGATTATCAGTTTCATATACAATCTTACCTGCACTCTTTATTGTCAAATGGTTAATTAATGAATGAGCTCCATTAATAACTGTTGCCCGGGTTGCATTTGGAAGACCTGTACCATCAGCCAATACCTGTAACTGAAACTGCACCTCAAAATAAGCATTGTACCAATCATAGAACGCAGATCTGTCATTGATTGTGAACTTATACCCATTTTTTTGTTGGTGTTGACCATCAGCTGGGGCATTAATAACATCATTCAACTGAAATCGAACCAACTCATATCTTTGCAAATATTCACTTGTTCTGAAAGCCATTATAATAATATATTATATAATTTTACCTCCTTCTTTTCAAACCTGATCCTGATATCAGTCTATCAATAATCATATCTGTACTTTCTTCTCGCTGTGATGGAACTATTTTAGCTCTTTGTCCAACATCATCAATTCTCATATTCCTAAGCTTTTTCATTATCAAGTCTCCCGACTTCTCAGATGTCTTTTTACCTACCCTTTCACCTGCTGATTTTAATGCTTTCTCACCTGATTTCTTGGCGACCTTTTTTACAATAGATGACGCAGCACTCTTCATTGGTTTGAAAATATTATCAACGATAATTCCTGATCCTACATGTTTGTCCACAAAAATACCAAGTTTTGGATGATAAACCCTAGTGAATTCAAATGGTTTCATTATAATACTATGTTATATTATTCTATCCTTTTTAGAATTAATGAAAAAGATGTATCAGCTCCATTCAGGTTAATTAATCTCCTTTTTCCATCTGTAATGTATATCCTGATACTATTTATACTATTCTTGTTGATTGGATTAAATGTAACTCTTCTTGGTTCAATTGTAAAAGAGTAACTAGGTCGAAGCACACTGGTTGAAAAGGAATAAATGATGTCTGAATCTTGACCGTCTACAAATGAATCATTGATAAGGTCGCAGTGGATATTAAGAATGTCTGTGTCCTGGCTGAGATTAGGCACTTTTGGTCCTATATTCTGTTCACTCTTCAATATTTCTTTATCAAACCCAATCAAGTCATTGAAATTGCTTGCAGTTAAATCAAGTTGATAATTCTTGGCTAATGTGATTGTAACCCTAAATGTTGTATTATCAAATTCGAGAGTGATGGGATACTCATTATTGTTAGCACCATCTTTGACTATCTTCGTTATTTCCCTGATGTATGTATCAAAATCAGTATAGTTCCAGACTCCTTCTGGGAAAGTGATGTTGTGAAATGTTGAACCGTTATCAGAGCTGTACTTTATTAGCTGATTGTTGTATGATGAATTTACATTGAACCATGTGAATGACATGTTAATGATTCGGTTCAATCCAACTACATATTGGGAATTTCTATCCAATACTATGGGCCTTTTGAATTCAGTTATAAAATTTTGAGGAGTGTTGTTTCCTTGATCTTTGACGCTGTATGATGATAAAACAATCTCACGATCCATTTATATTATAACTTTACACTATTATACTTTGAAATACTTATTATACAATTTATTAAATTGTTGTCTATTGATTGTTGACATTCTTAATAATGTGTCCAATATACTAACTCCTGTATTTCTCATCTTAATTGATGTGTTGCCTGCAATGATCTCTCCAATAATCAATTCCAATTGATTTAAAATCTGCTTTACATCATTAAAAAACACAACATTTCCACCTCTCTTTCTTCTTCCTCGGCCTCTAATACCAGAACCTTTCTTTGTTTTCAGTGTATTCAGTTCAGCATTAAGACGTTTAATGTATTTTGTCAATACAGATCCTCGATCATCTATTGCTTTTTCCGACATCTGCTTAAAAGCTTCGTTTATCTCCCCAGCATTGAATTTTTTTCTAATACCGGACTTATAACCTGGTAATTTTTGCCTTTGTTTTACAGCCTTCTTCCTCAAATTGTTGAGATATCTAATATTTGTTTTATCTGTCATCTCAGGTTGAGTCAATCTAGAATTAATATCTTCATAATTACTAAGACCCATATTATCCAAAATTTGATTTTCTAAATCATAATCATTAATTGTATAATCAACATCAGCGTATTCAGGTGGCTGCTCTCCAATATTTTCGGGAAAATATTTGGGATCAACATAAATCTCCTTATTTCCTGCCAAAAGATCCTTCAATGATTGTTCATATGTTGGTGGTTTTGGTACTATTTGTTTTTCTTGCTGTGGTGGCACATAATCACCAAAATTAATCAGACCTTCTACATCCATGTCTTCATATGGATCAACTTCAGGCATATAGTCAATACCAGGATCACCTTTCTTTGGTGGTCTTTTGCTACTTTTAGGCACCCTTAAATCCAAATTACTATCAATTACATCATCTAATTTACTTGTCACTGGTTTAAAAACCTTTTCAAATGATGATTGGCTTGTCTCCTGACCTATTTTATGTTGTGTGATTAGATCATGTACATAATTGATTTTATTCCCCAATTTAGTTTTACTTTTTGCAAGTTCTTTCCATTTAAGCAAACTCATTTTTGTTATATTATTACATTACATAAAAATGACAAATCAAATATGAAAAACAACATTTAACACCATGTTGAACACCATGTTGAACACCATGTTGAACACCATGTTGAACACCATGTTGAACACCATGTTGAACACCATGTTGAATTAATATACCAATATAATATAATGAGAATACCGAATTATGATGTTGAAGACGATGTGGTCTCAAACTTTAGACAACTATATGATTTCATGCCTCATCAATGTTTTCGGATGCTAATTTGCGGTCCAAGTGGTTCAGGAAAAACAAACACATTAATGCATATGATCTACAATCTGCTTTATTTTGATAAAGTTTATCTGTATGCTAAAAATTTAGAACAGTCCAAGTATCAGAATCTCATGGATGTCTTTCAACCAATAAGCGATGAGGTTGGTTATGATGTTATTGAAGCAAGAAATGATGAAATTATTCCAGTTCAAGATCTTGACTCTGACTCACAAAAAATCGTTATTTTTGATGATTATGTATGTGATAAAAACCAAAAACCATTAATCGACTATTTTATACGAGGAAGGCATAAAAATCGTAGTGTGATTTATCTAAGTCAAAGTTATTATAAGACGCCAAAAGATATCAGACTGAATTGTTCACATTTCTGTATTTATGAGTTTCCAAGTGCTAATGAGAAGATTTTAATTTGCCGTGAAAACAGTATTTTAAAAGAATCATATGAAAAAGCGATTAAAGAACCATATTCCTTTGTATATATCGATAAGCCACGAAAATTCACCGCTAAAAATTTCAATGAAAAAATATAATCTATTAATATAAATGAGTTATTCAAACGGACTTTTACCTTCATCATCATCAGCCATTGGTAAACGTGGACTACCTGGGTTACCTGGTGTTGGATTTAATTTAACAGATGATGGTAATTATGACATTGAAGGGAAGCGATTAACTAATATTGGTGAGTCTACTGGTGATAATGATGCAGTTAGTTTAAAAGTGTTGAAAGAACATACTAAAGTCAGTCAAAATAGTTATCATTTACAACCAAGTTTTCGATTTTATAAAGACTTTGGTGATAAGAGTCAATTAACTATAAAACAACCACCGAATACATCACCAAACCATTTCTTTCAAAATCATAAAGCGCATAATGATGCATATATAATTGAAAAAGAAGGTTATGATACTGGTTTTGGTGGGCAAGCTTGGTCTAGTATAAAAATGAAAGGTAATCAATTAGAGAGTGGTACTTATACCTCCGTTTTTGAAATATTTGTTATTGGTAGTTCTGGTAGTTTTCGTGTTGATGATACAATAATTTTCAATGTCTATGTTGACATTCATTTCGTCATGAAAACATTTGACAGTGATAAAATTGATGGTAAATACACCAAATCAATCATTCAATTCACAACTGATGGAAGAGCTGGAGTAGATGATGGGATAAGATTTCAACTTAGATATTATGGTTCTCAATACAATAAAAACATTAAATTTCTGTTTTATTCAAGAGTGGTGAAGGGTAAATACTCAACAATTTTCAACCATACTATTTTTAATGTCCGTGATGTTGTTGATAATCATATAATTCTCTATTTTGAGAATTTAAATCTCAATGGCAATCTTATTGATGGTTTAGGTGATCCCGTAGCATACGATAATGCTGCTAATAAGAAATATGTTGATATTGAAAACGCTAAGCAGGATGTTGCCATTGCTGATAAAGCCGCTAAATCTTATGTTGATGGAGAAATAGCAAAAGTCCATATAGATACTACACCATTACTTCCCAGAGATGGTAGTAGAAAAATGACTGGTGATTTAGATATAGATAAAAATCACATTCTATCTGTGGAAAATTTAGATGATCATAAGGTTGATGATGCTTTGGAAGTTAGAGCTAGAGATTTGAGAAGTGTTGTTAACAAAGGATATCTAAATGAAAATTTTCTCAAAATGGTGGACAAAGACGGTAAAGAATATTATGATCTCAAACAGAATATAATAAAAAACTGTGAACCTTACTATGATGGACTTTTTGATGATAACAGTTTAGTCAGCAAAGCATTTGTCGATTCTCAAATTGCTAAAATACCACATCCTGCAAATACAGACAAATTTATTAATGTTGATGGCACAGTAGCAATGAATGCAGATTTTAATGCTGGTGGACATTTCATTAATAATGTTAAAACAATTGTTGAAGACGATGGAGAAAATCCAAATTATGATCAAATAAAGCATAAAGCTGTTAATTTTGAACTTTTAAAAAGTACACGAGACTATTTAGTCCGTTTCATTTCTGATATAGATTACTTATTAACAGATGGAAGTGAAGCAATGACTGGAAATTTAGATATGGGAAATCAAAATATAATTAATTTGAAAGAAGCAGAAGATCACCAAGCCACATATGCTGCTAATGTAAAATTTGTCGCTAATGCAATTGTTGATAATAATACAGTTATAAATGGTATAATTGATAAGAAAATAAAAGAATCAGAAGAGAATTCAATTGACTCAATTGAAAAAGAAAATGTATTCAAAAGAGTGATGGACAATGATGAGTTCAAAGAAGATGATGATGACATTCATAAAATTGGAGTTCAGAATAAAGATTTTCATTCAGTGAATAAAAAAGCTTACGAATTCAAAATTGATTATGATTCAAGTATAGGTTATTATAGTGCCAGACTATCAATTGATTTGGTATATTTACCAAAAGGTTCTTACACAATGGTTTATGAAATGTATGTTGAAGATGGTATTACAATTGATGAGATAAATGCATCAAGTGGAACTCTCTCTGTTGGAAAGATTAATTCTAGAATAGATGGAACAAGTACAAGAAGCATAATACATTTTTCTAAATACATTATATTTCCTAGTTTTGATGATTTAGATATTGACATAAGATTGAAAAGTAAAACTGATCCCCAAACTACTATTTATGTCGTTGTTTATGGTGTTAAAGGTCAAGTAAATAATGTACCAGTAAATCTTTGGGATCGTCTCTATTATTATAACAATGATTCCATCAAATATGAAGTACCAATCGATATGGGAAACAAAAAGATAATTGGAGTAGCAGATGGTACTGTAGATAATGATGTAGTCAATAAATCACAATTAGACACATTAAAATTACAATTAGAAACATTACAATCAAATTTCAATACATTTATTAAGAAAAGAACATATTATTATTACACAAACGAATTGAAACATAATAATGAAAATCATATCAAGTTCAAAGATATTCAACAATACCCTTTCCAAACTAGGTTAAATGGTTTAGAACTTAGGACATATATCAGTGGTAATTATCAAATAATCTATACTGATTATTATAAAGGAGAAGCTAGTAAATTCAATATCTTTGATAAAAATTCTAGGAAAACTGTATTTGATATAAATTTAGACAGTAAATCAGATTGGACGCCATTAATGATAAACACAATCATTAAATTAGATTCTGATCATCTACTTGATACCCCTGAATTGGCTTTTTATTTAGATTTAAATAAGAATACTATTCTTCATGGAGTAGAACACAGCACATTTTACATCCAATATTTACATCCATGAATATAAATATATAAACTAATATATATGAAAGAGTCACTAAAAAGTATTTACACTTTGAACGGTATAATTCACAATAAAGGACCATTGAAAAGTATATTCAACTGGAATCACATTTCAGATGAACTAACAAAAGAACAGGTAAATGAATTAAAATCTTACTATCACGCATATCATAAAAAGTGTTGGGCTCACAAACAAGCATTGAAACGTTTCAAAAAATGGAAATTATTAGGCAACTCATTATCCATCATATTTGCATCTGGAGGTTTAGCAAGCGGCATTGCAACTGGTGGCATCAGTTTGATTGCAATCAGTACAGCAGCACTTTTGATTCAGGGTTGGATGTCACATAAAAACCTTGATCTTAAGATCCAAAATTGTACTTACGCTTACCAAAGCTATCAACATCTTCTGAATGAAATAAGGGATATGATGAGAAGTGGAAATTACAATTCATGTCTTCATAATACAATGAAGAACATTGATGATTATGTGACAGACAACAGTCCTATTATTGATAAGTATCTTAGTAAATATGATAAAAAATTCACTTGTTAATTATCAACTGGATTCTATCACCTTTCAACAACAGAACCTTTTCCCAATATTGTTTATAATATTTCAATGTCCTCTTGGACTTCGTAACATTGATGTCTTTGTTAGGAAGCCCGAGCATCTCCAATAATTGCTTTATAATAAATTTAATACTAATCATCCGTTTACGCTCATCATTAACCTTATTAAAAACACTATCAATCTCAATGAATACTTTTTGGATCTTCTCTATTTGTTGAAAAGTCAATTGAATATTAGTCTTAAAATATATACTATTTATCACATTCTCAATATGGTATTTTCGATGATATATTGATTTTTGTTGTATCAAATACATTTTGTCATAAAAGTTGAAGTTCTCTGTTACAAAATCATAACCATGAACTAAACCACAATTCATACAGGTATTCATACCATTTACAGTTTCCAAATCCTTTTTATCACAACATTTTTCAACTTCTTTACAAACTTCTACTAATTGTTGATCACAGAATGGACACATCGTTTCACCATTATTAATAAATTCATCATGGATAACAGTGTTGCAAGTCATCTTATATTTTTATATGAGATTAGATTTAATACTATCCCAATTTACTACAAATTTCAACTTTCGTTTTAATGTAAAAAATTCTTCACTTTGCATGGTCATCTCATAAGTTCCACAATCCTGAATATGTTTCAATATACATTTATGCATCAAACAAAGCTCACCACCGCACTGACATTTTATATAATATGTTTCGCATTTCTCTTTACAAATATCGCATTTTTTTTTTGTTTTAAACAGATTCATTATATATTATAAATAGAAAATAATTTATATTTTTCCCAATAATGATTTAAGGTTTTTGTTCCAGACTGATGTCCCGGGTTTTGGTCTGGATAAAAATTAGATTT
>JAEMPF020012210.1:0-7500 GCA_022496165.2 Catalaphyllia jardinei
CATCTGTTTAGAGGTGTGTGTTCTAGGTTAGTGTACCAGCTTTCCAGAGTCAGTTGTTGAAAACAGTTTGTACTGTAGGTTAAGCACTGAGCAGAGGACTTCCCAGTCAATGTTGTGGTTTGTCAGTTGATGATGTTCTACAGAAATGTTATTGTTGGGATCACTGTTTCTCATGGCTCGATTGTGTTAAGTCAGTATGTTGAACTGACTAGTCACGTTCAATGGACCAGATTTATAACGTCATCGACTGACAAACACTATTCAGTTGACTCTGAAGATGACTTCCACTCAAGTTGTCGAAACGTCAGTCACCAACAACAGCTCTTTTCAGAAATACTCTCACCCAGATGATCACAACAAGTCGCCTGTGTTAATGTATTCCTTTTAAATAGGTTGATATTTCAAGGTTCAGAATGGAGATGTCTAGTGAAATCATAGCAATGAGATTATGGTTGGTCAAGCTTATAACAGATTTCATTTGCATTAAATCATAACTGATGGTTATTATGGAAAAACAGATGTACTGTACATTCACACTATCAAACTCTTAAATCAACAGATCTGAAGATTCAGAGCGTTTCAATGGAAAAATGGATCAAACAGTTTGTACCTGTAAGGTTTTAACTGAACGTATAGAGCCCTTCTTAGCTGGTACCAACAATATTAGTTTTTTTTTTACATGTATGTACGTATTTATTTAATTAAGACAGATCCACTCAAAGTTCGAGCTATAGATGCAAAAATTTAATGTTTTAATAGTAAAATTCTACTAGCAACATGATATGCTGTACCGTCATGGTAGCTTTTTTACTATTTGACACGTCTCACTTTAATTAACTTCTAAGTGACCCTACTGTATGATTACTGTAGAATTCTCAAGCATTTTCAAAAAAGTTAATATCAAATATCATAATAATGCTTAATGCGTGTGTTGTGTTTCAAACTAACCCAAAACGACCATTTTAAGTGAAATACACATGGATATAACTTCAAATTCAATTTTCTCTCGAAACATTACACAATGAACTATCATGATGGTATGAGATTTATAATTGCAAATTATTGCTCAAATGTTCTCTGGAAATCGTCTTGATTAAGAAACTGATGACATTTCTGTAGTACCGTCATCATAGAAGGAACAGGTTTTAATTACCATAACCTTGATATTCATGTAACATGCCAAGGAACTGGGGAATTTTGTTTGTTACAAAGGGAGTGCATTAAGTTTTATACTGTTATTCGTCTGTTCATCTCTGTGTGTTATACATGCACCTGTGATAAATTAGTTTTCGAATGATTGATTAATTTCAAATCAATTGTTTTTGCAGTGAACCAGGGTCAAACTGCTTTGTCCTGTGATGGAAATGTTACAGAAAATCCAACAGGTACTATGAAAACTTGTGAGAAAGTAGCAAGAGGGAGGTGGTCGGAATTGAGGGGAGGTGAGTCATTCAAAACTAGGCAGCGAGGAAAAGGCAAAGGTCACAAGCTTATGCATCCATAATCATAACAGGCATTTTGTTTTAATATTGTAATAATTATATGGTAGGAATGGTAAAACCATGGATAATTAGAAAATATATATATAATATAAATTCACCATGCTGCACTTGCAAAGTAGGTAAATTTCTTGTGAGTGAAAAGAAAATGTATGCACTGTGCAAGCTTTTCCCTTGTACTCAGGTCTATGAAGTTAATGCAGCTGTAATAATTGTTAGTTTGCTAGAATTGGTCACAACTGTTTGTAATTTAAATAGTGAGCATAAGAGACATCAGATTTTATGCAGTTTTTTCGTGTAGAAAACCATGGTAGAAGTTCCTCCTCCTCTTACAAAGAAGACATAATTTCAGACATTGCAGGTCAAAGCTGCCAGGTACTTAATACCTTAATGTGTAGGGGGTGAATTCCATACTCGTCCAATACTCTGACAAATTTATGCATAGCATTGTATTGTATTCTATTTTACTGCGTCGTTCTTATTTGTATTGTATCGTTAATCTATTTTTATGTGGACATAATACAACACAATGCTACAAATAAATTTGTCGGAGTATTGGACAACCCTCGCAGGGAAACTAAACAAATAGTCATTCTGGTCTACAAGGATCTGAGGTACACTCTCTTTGGTCAGGTTTTGTTAAATGAGTTAGACAATCATGTAGATGAGAAATATGATATGTCGACATAGAGACCTTTTAAGGACGTGCGCACTGATTGTTTCTGTACATCCTTACTGTGCACACAAATGCACAAACCACATCATGCACGAGCGTGCGTGCTAATAAAATGAACATTGATAGTCCAGATCACCATTGCTATAGCTTTGCCTGGATTTAAGGTCATTCCCCAGTATTGCATTGCGCATCCCTACTGTGCATAAATTTATGCGTGATTAGCGCGCGCATTAGAAAATGACGGCTTTCTCTTTGGACCTCGCCGAAGAGGTTAATCGTCATTTTCATGAAAACCACTACGGTGACCTATCAATATGGGCCAATTCTAAGTGTTGAGCAAAACACAATCGTCCGAAACGTGAATTTGGCATAATCATGGTGCTATTACAAGGATTTATATAGTGTAAACAAGATGCTGTTGCTCCTAAACGAATATGGGGACCCCTCATTTTTATTTCCAAGTTTAAATTCCTATAATATAAACAATGAATTGGCAAAGTTTGAGAAAAATCTCAGTGTAGGTTCTATTCAGTGGAGTGAAGTTACATACATGTAGCAAAAATAGTAACAAGTAATTTAATTGGGTAAAAGGTAAATGTATGCAATGTGCAAGCTTGTTCCTTGTGATCAGGTCTATGAAGTTAATGCTATAATGATTGTTAATTTACTAGAATCAATCACAACTGTTTATAGTAAGAGACAAGTGATTTTATGAATTTTGACTTTGTGTAGAGAACCAGGGTAAAAGTTTCTCCTTGTCTGACAAAGAAGACACTATATTCTCAGACACTACAGTGTCAAAGCAGCCAGGTATATAAACTTATAGTATTTTAGTATGTCTGGCGTAAACTTAAAGGTTTGGGTTGGGGGCAAAAGTTTCGAATTAGATAGTTTATATAAAGTTAAGATGTGTGCAAATTTGATTGGGTGCAAGAAAGAGACTACTATATATGTGTTAATTCTTGCGCTTTGCTATTCCCTTTCACTTTCTGTCTCAGTTGGTTTTTCTGTAAGTTTCTGTTTTCGAGAGCAACCTTTTCACTTTAAAGACTATTTCCAGCCAGAAATACATTGGCTGTCCAAACACGCACAATATCATTTATGTGCGATTTGAGACTGAGAAAAATGGCACTCTTTACCTCCCCTGGTTGGGTTACCTTAATACTCCCCACCCCCTTCCTGAGAGTCTGTAGAGACAGATGCTTGTGTGCTTAACTCGTATGGTGATGTCATAACCAAGTTTTCTTGGCTTAATTGTTTTGAATCCAAAGCTATTTACACATGATGCTCTGGTGATACACTTAACACCTAGAGCTGAAAGCTGATAACATCATTTGTTACAAAACTGGTGCAGGCTTGTTCCTTGTTGTCATGGAGACTTAGAAATAAGAAGATTTTTTAATTGTTTTTGCAGCTTACCAAAGTGAAAGTCCTGTGTCCTGTGATGGAGATGTACTTAAGAAAACTTGCGAGAAAGTAGAAGGGGGAGGGTCATTTTTGTGGTCCCTGTAAAAGTTGGAAAAACTAGGCAGTGAAGGAAAGGGTCACAAGTTTATGCACACATAATCATAACAGGCATTTTTTTAATATCATAATATAGCACAAACGGCAAAACCATATGGAAAAGACACGTGCTATAAATTCATTATGCTGCACTTACAGAATGGTGACATTTCTTGTTGTTTTTACAGCTGGCACACGTGTTAATTTGCTTGTAAATAACCTGCTTCAGTTTCTAGTCTTTCACTCCTTGATATCTTGTATTATTTATAGGCTTGCTGCTGTTTGCTATCATGATGATTATTCTGAGTTACACTAAAATTATAAAAGCAATCAGCTTTCATGGGCCCGGTAAAATTTCTATTTGACAGATCACTGTAGGAGAACTCCAGAAACAAAAAGTCAAAACAAAAAAAATCAGTAATTTAAATGGTTGAAGAGTAAATGTATACACGTGATTTTTTTGTTGTAGACTTCAGCAACCAAGTGTCACATTGATGAGGTAAATTAAGGCATTTTATTGTAATCAAAGAAAACTTTTTTTTAAATATAGGAAAACGTAATGAAACCCCAGTATTTATCTTTCAGCAGAACACACATTATTGTTAAGTAGTTGAAAATGAAGTACTATTTAAAATGGGTAACCTACTAGCTTGGTTCTCAATGTCCTTTGTCTCCTGCCTGAATTACATATAACAATAAATCAGCTGTCTATTCCCTCTACCCTGGGGCACTTCTGGGGCATTTAATTCTTACTGTGGGACATTTGTTATCTTCAATCTTGCCAGGATTGGACATTTGTTACTGTGGGAGGTTTTACCCTCTTTTCTATGAAGTGTTATTCTATTATTTATACCACGGAAGTAAAAGGAGAAGAACAAATGAAGTGTACATGGTACTCCCCTCTACTGTCACGAATCTTGTGGCTTTGTTTCTCTCTTGGTAATTCTTAGCCACACAGTTTTCACACATCTAAAAGAAATATGGAAACAGGAAAAAGGTCAGAGTATCCATCGTCTTTTTCACAATCTCGGTGGAAATCCACACTGTTCCATATTCGTGTGATTTTTTTTTTTTACTTTGGCTTAAGATGATTTTAGTCTTTAATTTTGGCCTGTCAAAATGGGGCTCTTGTTTAAATCAGGCGGTCCTTTCCTGGGACCCTTAGGTAGTGTAATTGACCTGATTTAGTGCTGTATAATCGGGATATAATTGGGATAAAATAAACCTTGTATGGTTACAGGTAAATATTTTACTAGGAAGTTACTTAATGAATAAATAATATAAACATTGAAGTCACTGTTCTTAATCAAAAAGCAAAAAGTATGAGCAGTGTCCCCACAATCTAAACAGTCTTTACAGTGCATGCGTGTGTTCATATTCCTGTCCCTCTAAGTATTCAGTCATAGTAGATTTTCAACTTTCATTTTTAACGTGACATTGTTGTACAGTAGGAAACGTTAGCTGCTATTCGAACTGCAGTATATAAAAATCAAATTTTAGGCTGCGTTTCGTTAAGAAAGAACAAGATAGGATTTTTAAATCCGAAAGAATTCGAAAACGGATTATACATTTCTTTACTAAACAGATCAATCCAAGATCTAACGGATCCTGGTGCGTCAAAGAAACCGAAGAATCCACTCTGGGAACAGATTCTTCCTTTACTTTGATACACCATGATCCGAGAGATCTTGGATTAATTTGTTTAGGAAAGAAATAAAAAAATCCGTTTTCGGATTCTTTTGGATTCAACAATCCAATCATTGATTTTCTAATTAAAAAGAAACGCACTCTTAGCAACCTAAGTGTGATCATGTAAAAAACAACTCTTGTATAGGCTACGCCTGGCGAATGCTAATACAGTGACTCCTTTGTAGGAAGTTGCTGATAGTGCAAGTGAGACAGACGGTGAAGAGTTCAGTTGTCCTTCAAGAGTTGATTTTCCTGTATTGATGAACAGGATATCTCCTAAGGCTTCAGGAGGTATGGACTGGACAAATTTTATAAGTGATGAATATTTACTTCGCTAATTTGGACTTGTACTCATTACATTGTAATCAATTCAGAGGACTGATTTATCAGGTAGTTCATATCAGAAAGTGAATGTTGGATTCGTTTGGTTTTGATTTAGGACTACATTTGAAAGGGGAAGAGGAAGATGACGATGAAGATGGTAGATTTCAGAAAACCTTTCGTAAGCTAATAATGACGTTTGTTGTTTTCAGTCGAGGTAGACAGTTAAAAGTTCTCTTTTTCCTTGCATGTCAATCAATCAGTGATCAACTTTAATAACGTGTCTAAGGTAAAAAAAAGGCGAGGGTGAAGCCCTCAACTAACTGCGGACACCAGTTAAGAAACTATTTACACTGACAGCATTAAGATCTATTTATCTTTTAAACTTTAAAATAAAAAGAAGTTGTCTAGCTAAGTCAACTAAAGTAATTATCACAAGCAATTCGTGGAAGTCTTAGTATTCACAACTTTCAAAATAATAGAATTCAGTTATTACATAGGGAGCAACAGTTTGACAGCCGTCAGCCAGTAGCGACTGCTAATGTTTATGGCTGCGCAAACTCGGTGCGTATGTCAATGCGGAGCGCGAGCGGGGTAGGTGCGGGTAGATAACGCTTTGACTTCACGCTTGTGTCGATCGCTGTTTCTCGTGCTTCTTCCAGTTTGTGTTACGAAAATAGAACGGATGTAAACAACCTATTTTTAAAGGTTTAAAAGGTAGATTGTTGCACTCTACTTATTTGCATATCGATTTTAATGTAGCTAAGATTTATCAAACATTTCCTCGTTTAGCAGTTATAGCAGTATATTCATATTTCTCCCGGCTTACGATTTTACCCATGCCAGAAGAATCGTAACTATTAGAAATTTACCATTGACTTATTTAGAAACATCGATTTAATGCATTGTTCATTTTGTTGTGTGTATTCGCAGCTGAAAAGAGACGTGTCAAAAGAAAAAAGGGTGGTTTTCAGTTCCTCTTCCTCTGACGAAGATAAGAGTACAACGAAACTATTAGGTACACTTAAAAGTTTAAAAAAATCCTGTGTTAAGTCTATTTACAAGTATCAGTCACAGCTTTTTATATAATTTAAACAGTAAGAAACATCAGTTTTTATGGATTTGCCTTTGTGTAGAGAACCAGAGTAGAAGTTCCTCCTTCTCTGATGAAGATAACAGTACAGTCAAGCAACCAGGTACGTGCAAATTCAACAGACTTGTTAGTATTAAGAGTTGAAACACGTAACTTCACTCTGTTAAAATTATCTAGAGTATTTCTCCCGCTCCCTCTAAAGAGACATTCCTATTTTCATTATCGTTATCGTCATCGTTATCGTTATCGTTATCATTATCATTATTAATGTTATATCTGACAATTATTGCTTACTGGCCTTTTTGTAGTCCTGATTTGAATATAGCATTGGAATATATCATTTTCTGTGCAAGATGCTTCCATGGTTTCATGTTACCACTTCGTGCTTTTAAGTCAGTTCTGGTGAAAAATTGTTGAGAGGGCCGCTGATCAATATGATATTTCACAAAAAGGTGGAGTCATAAACGCTTAAACCCTGCGTATTTCATGGCTGGCAAAATACCGTCCTCCTTTCTTTATACTGTGTAGATATTCAGGTCATTTTTCTTTAAAAGGTGAGCGGTTTCGGCAAAAAGAGATTCCGCTAGACGTTGAAGAAGATAGTTATGAAGAAACACCTGAAAAAGACGGTTCTTCCTGTGATGAGGATAACTCGACAAGACGCAAAAACATTCCTCCCATGACAGCAACGCCATTTGCAGGGGGTAAGGAAGTAGTCC
>JAEMPF020012210.1:10000-16458 GCA_022496165.2 Catalaphyllia jardinei
GCAACCACATTAGTCAAAAATATGTTTTAAGTATGGGTAACCAAATGGCGACGAGTGCGACAGGAAATAAACGCGCGTATTGTCAAAATTCCAATAATTACCCAAGCCTTTGTTCGAGAGGAAGAACGTCTCGACATCTCCAAGATGTCACCGTTAAGTTGTTAAAATAGTTTAAGGTCAGTCAAACAATTACTTAAATATGTGTATAAAAGTACGTCAACACGCGGAAATACGCTAGACTGCCTGATGTAATGCTGCTGTTTATTAGGAAACTTTTATTCACTCTTGCTTCTCAGTCAGACTCTATCATGGCGAAATTGTTTATCTAAGTATGCCACTTAATTATTTTCCCTTCGCTTTTTGTGCAGATGGTTGGTTCTACGAGCCCCTATTTGCACCTTCATTAAAACAAGAAACTCCTCGTTTTCAAAATGTTAGACTTTCCACAGATAATAAAACTTGTTTTTATTGTTGTCACGGTATTTAGACTAAACATGGTGGAGGTTCGCGGCAAGAGGGGAAGAAAGGTTCCAGTCATCTTGACCCCCGAGATGATCAACGCTGTTGATGTCCTTATCAAGACGAGGAAAACAGTAGGCATCGCAGATGACAATCCGTAAGTGTTTGTGACACCAAATAAACAGTCGTTAGAGCCCATGTGTGTGAACCTCCTTTGTCAAACCCTACAAATATTACCATTTTTTAATTAATTTAAGCAAGATCTGTTCCACAGAAATTTTCATAATTTTCCCTGTTACCTTTACTATGGCTAATAATTTTAGAACAAAGAGGGAGTCACCGACTTGGTTTTTAACGCAGATGCAATCGATGATAAAGTGTGTCAAGTTTGTTGCTATATAACAGAACAGCGCAACCTCAATTGATAACTTAAACACTATGAAGGTATTTTGAGCCTTTTTAAGGAAGAATTTCTGATACTTAAATTATTAAAAATTTTGGGGCTCACGAATTCTTTAATGCTGCAAAGGTTATCAATGTTTGAGTCACGTTTAACAGTACTGTTACTGTCCTCTTTAATATAATCTACTTTCATAAACTTGAAAAATTTGCTTTTCCTCCCGTCCTTTTAGTATCTTATATAGAAGTTAGTTTTTCATACCAAAACTAGGACAATCATGCTGTCTGTCTCATTTACCATTTTACACATGGACAGTGGGAAGGTGCATCAAAACAAATGAGATAGAAACAAGCTAAGAGGCAGTAGATCTCAGATGTTACAAACATGCCCCTGGCGTTAGAGTATTTAAGATTATATGATATTCTTACAACTCCTTGTGTACTCCATCTGACTCGGAAACGTTTTGTTAGAAATCGCAGAACCAACACTTTCCGACACTGACGATGAACTTAATTATACTTATGGGGAGGAAAATGACAAGACTGATGCTGTCGATGACGGGACGTCTTCAGGTACGTAAATTGTTTCCTGCATTTGCAGAATATTGGCAGTGGCAACTTAATTAAGTTGGCTTGCAATAGTTTCCAGCTCTTTCCATCGCTTATACTCTGATGGATCAAGACAACCACTCTTATTCATATCATCCTCCAATACTGGTATCAAACAAATACCAAGCCACTGGTCGACAAGTTGTGATCATCCTCTTGATATAAGAGGTTACCATAGCAACAATAAAACCCGTTAGAAACGCGCTAAATGCTACCATTAGGGGAAATCCCCATTTTTATAATGGAATATTTATAAGCAAGATAAGAGGAAACTTTGTTGTAAACTTAAGATCCTGCGATGGAGTGCAAGGCGACCTTAAATCTTCGAAAATGCAAGTTTTCACTGTTAATCACCTTGTATTTATGGTTTATTACCACAC
The DNA here is from genome assembly GCA_022496165.2 of Catalaphyllia jardinei. Classification (NCBI taxonomy): domain Eukaryota; kingdom Metazoa; phylum Cnidaria; class Anthozoa; order Scleractinia; family Caryophylliidae; genus Catalaphyllia; species Catalaphyllia jardinei. The sequence goes on from JAEMPF020012210.1 coordinate 11,848, forward strand.
CTTGTAATGACAGGACGCTCTACCAAGAAGCAAGTAACGAAAAGTATGTCCCAGAAAGATTTGACTAAAGACGTGGCCAGCAAATCATCACGAATGTCAAACACTAAGATACAAAATCATTTGTTGATATTCCTAAAAACTGGAAAGTATTTGAGACGTTGCTGCCAGCAGTGGCAACAAATATCTGTAGTACATATTTTGCTTGAGGTAAATGCAAGTCCTAGAAAATCGTAGATTTTAAGAAGGCAAATAAGGAAATTGACCTTCTGATTATGTGTGCTGTCAGTTTTCATATCATGATTGCTGAGTTCAAACAGGGAGCGCAGCATTAAGCTGACTACCCGGTAGATCTGTTAATTCATACAGAGAATTGATCCGTTTTCTTTTTTCAAAATCAGTCTTGTAGTCGTAGATTGAGGTCAATAAAACGTTTTTTTGGCACTTCATGTCATTGCTGTATGGATTTCTATATTGTTTGACATTAATCTTGACTTATTTTATAATAGAAGCCAAAGGTAAGGAGGATGGTAATTATTTTTCGTATTTATACTATTAAACTGAGGGCTGCGAAAGACCACATCATCAGAGGTTACATTTTAGTTGCAAATAATAAAATGAAAGATGTAGATAAGAAAAAAAGTTAACGTCAGAAAATCACATCGACCACTACCTTCGTAGCCTTGCTCATTTCCTATTGACGAGTTTATTTGAAAATGACCAAAAATTGTCGTGATTTGCTTTTCTGACGATTATTTATTTAATTAGATCTTTAATGTCAGATAATCGTCAAAAAAGTACTGAAACATAACATGTTTTCGTCTTTTTAAAAATGAACTTGTTAGTAGAAAAAGAAAAGAAGGTACAAGGGTAGTGGTTCTCAGACTTATTTCATATTTTCTCATAGCAAACTGGAAATAACCGAAACGCAGGCGAGCGCGATGGGCTTTTTTTCTATTCATTTAATTTGCGAGGTTATTGGAAAAAAATATAAGAATATAGAGGTTGGGGAACTGTCATGTTTTCCCAGTGCTCGGCAAAGTTTAATGTTAAGCAGTGCGAATAAAGCTTTTTGCTTAGTTCTTCCATAAAATTAAAGTGTATTCGATACATCTTCTCCAAAGGCTCCTTATTCCCTTTATCGACTTGTTTTAGGTGTCAAGATACGACAACACTATTTGCATTCTGTCGAGACAAGGAGCAAGTTATTCCAAGCTGCTGGTAGTTAGCGACTCTAGTCTTCGATGCGTACTCATATTTGTCTTTTATTACTTTCTTTTAGATATTGCGTATCCGGAATTTTCAGACACCGATGGGGAACTTGATGATTGTGATGAGGACAACCGTGTTGTCGAAGGTGAAAAGAAACATATCTTCGTGATAAAACAAAACCATCAAGAATTAAACTACATGATGTCGAGATTCCTTTTCTTCCCTCTTTGGTAGAGAGAAAATCCGTTTTTTAATGAGAATGCCAGTGAATATGAGATAATAAGAGAGGATAACCTCAGTAAACTCGGCAAAAGAAAACGCTTCTCTAGAACTTAATCCACTATCACTCTTAAGTATGTATTAAAGATTGGGAGATTGTAGAAGTCCCCCTTCCCCCATCTCTGAAAAGGTATGGGTTTGGGAAGGCGCCGCCTGGAGTTGGTCTCAACGACACACTTTGTAGGTTAATTCCGTAATAATAAAGCGGGGACAAGAAGGAGTTGTTTCACCATTCCCCCCGGAGTACACTTTTATCTTTGTGGAGTATTTTTCAAAAATCACGATTTGTTCAAGTTTGTATTTTCTGTCCTCATAGAACACAAGGCGATAAGGAGTGTTTGCTCTCAGAAACATAAAGGTCAAGATACGGAGAATTTAAAATGTGCCATTTCAAAGACCAAGTAGTAGTAGTAGTAGTAAACTGAGAGTAAGTTGGTCAAATTTCCTTTCTTAAAAAAAAAAAAACAGTACGCAGGATATTTGATTTTGGTAAAAAAAAGTCAATGTAATCGCCTCTTGTAAATTAAGTAAATCAAAATCGCTGTGAATATCTAACACCGTGTTGAAATTTTCCCTTTTCCCTATGTCTAGATTGTCTGACGTTTTGTATTTTTAATTATTAGTTGTCAAAAAACCTGCAAGACGGAAAAAGTTGTTGGGAAAAAGTCCAGCAAAGAAGAAAGCTAAAAAAGCCGTGCTCAAGTCAGGGAGTAAGTCTGGAATATTTATTCACTGTAGTCTATATCTCAAATGTATGCAGACATCTGACTGAACAAGGTAGCATTTGATGCGTGTTTGTTACCTTGGTTGATTCCACTTATTGCGTTAATTTATAGTTTGCAAGCAGTAAATCTATTACAATATCAATATATCTGGTTACGAATGTCGTTTCGGAATGAGTTTTTCTGGCGGGGCATTCAAAATCATCGCCCTTTTACTCGACATTGCAATAACTTTTCATGCTGGCGGTGTTTTAGTAACGGTTTTGAGAGGCGCTCTTCCCGTACTAACGTAAGTGTTTTCGATTTGCAGAGTCGACTGCCCATACTTCATGGACAGATGAGGAGAAAGAAGGTGTTTTCAAGTATCTCGCTCCCTGAATTTGACAAGGTCGTGTTCCTGGCAAACGTTACTGTGAGAATTGTATTGCCAAAGCAAATGGCGCCTTAGATCGTAGGGACTGGGCAGCTGTAAAATATTATGTTAAGAACTAGAATGACAAGAGAAAGAGGGTTCTCACAACTAGAAATAACAGTTTGTAGTTTGGTATTGTCATCCTGGAACGTTTCTTGTTACTTCAAATGAGATCAGCGCAGTGAAAGAAATAATGCTGTTGTAAGATGATCGTAAGATTATTAAGCTTTTTCTTTCCCAACATGCCAACGCAACATACTGCAACATTGTTGGGCGCAACATGTTGCGTGCGTTTGGCCACCCTGTTGTGATGTGTTGCGACACGTTGGGTGTTATTGGCTCAAGTTTGAAAATGGTCAATTTTGAGCCATCAACACCCACTATGTCGCAACACGTCGCAACAGGGTGGCCAAACGCCCGCAACATGTTCCGCTCAACTATGTTGCAATATGTTGCGTTGACATTTTGAGATCGTTTGGCCGGGACCTTATGCTTTAAATTGTGGAACAATAGGTGTCTCCCTGTGTGGGAAATCTGTAATGGTACCAAGTTGGCATATCGAAGAAACTGAAGTATCATTTTTATATTGTTCTACATCATTAGAGGCATTTTCGTCCCCATGGCCCTATTCTCATCTCTTAGCCGGCGGGGCCTTGGCACGAGAATCGAAGGGCTCTGGAAACATACGATTTTCCAGTCCTAGATTCTAGGACTTCCGGTCTTCATGTATGCAGTCGTGATGTTTCTATATACTGTATGGGAGTGAAAATGGCGGTCGTCGAGAAAGGATCGAGGAATCTTTTTTCAGGCTTTAAATGGTATCAATTTGGCGAATGTCTCTGTCAGAAAGAGGTGATATAGAACACTGTCATTTTAAAGAAAGACGCTCATTTTTTACCTGCTTTGGCAAGTCATTGATTTTTCTGTTATTGGCCTTTGTTATGGCTCGACTGAATCATATAATTGGCTTGTTTCGTCTTTTAATGCGAGATCAGACCGTGAAGCAAAATGATTTACAAGTCAGCTGTCTAATGGTTCGGAAAACTGAGCCACGAGATTGAAATTGAAGATATCAAGCTATTGGAGTATCCAATAATTTATTGCCACCCGGAGGCAATTGTTGGAAAATTATAATAAGGAAGTTATTGCATTAATTGTGAAGATGTGAGACGCAATATGAGAGCTGTCGAAATTGGTGAAGCACATCTCGTGGTAGAATGGCAAGTATTGGATATCTGTCTTGAAATATTTCCATTTACTACAGTTAAATATAGGGATTTGTAAGGGAAGGAATTTTTCTCAGTAAATATGCTTTCAGGACAAAGTATGTGACAAATAAAATTTTGAACCTTTTTTGAGATAGTTAGCGTGTCTTTCTTTGTACAAGAAATGTAATTTAGCTTCTTTATTTAGCTTCACATTCTCTAACTGAGGGTGGAATTTTCTGATTAGGTTACAAATTATTACAGTGAGTAGTGGTATTGTTTGTGTGATCATCATTTCTAATCCTGTATGAGAGGCTTTCAAACAGTAAAATTAGTCTGCAACAATTTGATATACTAGTATGTACTTATGCAAAATGTGGAAATTTGATTGGCTGAGCTGCTTGCATGTTTATCACTGATCACAAACTAATTATCGTAAGCATTGTTAAATCAGCAAACATTTTCATACATTGTATTTACAGGAAGAGTTTTAGGCCTGCATATTCCCAATTAGGTATGCTAGTGGCCTGCAGTTGCACTAACTGCAACAGTAGCTGAGCAAACAAAATACATCAACTTCCCATGGAATGGTGGATCCAGAAAGCATTGCAGTAAACCTCAATAGGCAGAACATTTTCTACACATGTTCAACACGAGCACACACTGGCGATGACCAAATCAAAGTGCTGTTTCTTCTATACAAAGCAAAACATCAAATTATGACAGAATTTATGCCTCCTACAGTGATCTATTCCAGCTTACATACTGCCATTATGGACATTGT
>JAEMPF020012211.1:184-15789 GCA_022496165.2 Catalaphyllia jardinei
AATTTGGTTACTGTAATTTGATACTGTAATTTGGTTACTGTAATTTGGTTACTGTAATTTGATACTGTAATTTGGTTACTGTAATTTGGTTACTGTAATTTGGTTACTGTAATTTGGTTTACTGTAATTTATTTTACTTTAATTTATATTCTTATGACCATATGCATAACTAGTAATACCATCATCATGAATATATCTCTTATCATCAAAACAACTCAGTGATACTTTATTAATCTCATAACTACTAAGCCGATGATTCTCACTTCTGATTGTTTTCATTCGGTGATACATTTGATCATCATTAAATAAAGTACTTTTATAATTCTCATGTGTGATATCTTTTTTGATTACACTCTTCTTTATTCCCTTTGCAGTCTTTCCTCCTTTCTGATTATCTTTCATATAGCTATACATCTTTGATCTTAAACCAACAAATTCATAAATGGGAACTCCAGCAGCTTCATCTTTAAACTTACCAATTACTTTTTTGTTTTCTTTATAATAATATGGAGAATCTTCTGGATAATCACTATTGTCAAATTTATCTTTATTATTCCAAAAGTCTTTATAAACATCTTTAGCTTTTATCTCATAAGTAAGGCTGTCTGTATCAGTAAACAGTAACTTGGCTTTTTTTTCCATATTTGCTTTTAATATAATTATAATGAAAATCATACATCAAAGTCTTACTCAAATCTAATATACACATTCCAACATAAGCTGGTCTATTGAGAGTGAGTGTTTCTTTTATCTTATGAACTGCTACTAGATTTTCATTAATTATCTTACTACTAACATATGTTGGTTTGCTTGTTAGTTTCAATAGTTTTTTATCATCAGTGACCAATCTTACATCAACACGCTTTCTTATATTTTCCATAGTTTTTCCAAATACACTATTGTTCATTAATTTGAAGAAATCTTTTTCAAAGTCGTTTTTAGAATTCTTTCTTTTTTCTGTATTATAATCAATATATTGTTTTAACCATGGTGATTGATTGAATTCAAGTGCTCTATGTGTTTTAGTTAATTTCAAACCTAGATCAAGATATAATTGTAAGTTTCTATAATGCAGTACATACTTTTCTTTCTTACCTAAAGTTGGAATTAATTTTGAAACTAAGCCTGTTGATATATTATATTTGTCTCTAATTTTTTCACAGTACTTTGATAACATTTCTTTTTTTACTGAAATCTTTTCAGGTGCTAGTGGATAGTCATTATGAAGATTATGTAACTCTTCTGGATAATCAAGATCAACTTCCAATATCAAACCTTTGTTACTATCTTCTTTGTACTTAGCAAGGTTGATCTTATTAATTTGCTTTTCAGTCATCCATCTAAATCCACCTGTGGGTAGATACTGACTCATAGCCCAACCATATAGATTATTAGAATCAAGATACATGATATACTTTGAGGGCACCTTCTCATCATATTCTTTCATGTATTTATTATTTGCTTTTCCATATCGATTGGCAATGTAACTTATTCCACCTCGTAAACCTTTTTCAATAAACTGAAACATATCAATGTCAGTCATCAATTCTAGTTTAATATTAGTCATCTTTAACATAGCATCCCATGACAATCCAGGTGATGTGAAATAATGACATGGATCAAGCTTGTAATATTCAAGACAAGTCTTCCTAAAGTTTTCGAATACATCAGCAAGTAGAAGAATATCTGACTGTAAGTACAAGTTATGGTAATCACCCATATTTTTACAATTAAATGTTTTCCAAACTTTTTGAGCATGTTTGTAGTCTTCATCTGAAATATGTTCATTGTTCAATATGCTGTAGAATTCTTCTTTTTTTGGTAGCTGTTCTTTAAACTTATCAAAGCTGTCCATGAAGTCATAAGGATAAACACCTTTTTTGGACATTAGATCAAGCTTAGTACCTTTGAACCTCATTGAGGTATACTTCAATGATTCTTTTGGTAGATTACTGACAAGCTTTTCAAGACTAGAGCTCATGAATTGAAAACTATCAATAAAAGTCAAATGATTACCTAGCATGAAAGCCATATACTTTTCCATATTATTTGGAATTGCATTTATATTCATTTGACATTTCTTACCATTTTTATTTATATATTCATAATTCTTAACTATTTCTCCAATCTCTTGCATAATAAAATGAGAATCATAACCTCTCAGATTATGAAATATAACTGGTATTTTTATTTCTTCTGGATTTAATCTAAGTTGTAAATTACATTCTTGATGAGCTGAGCCTCTATACTTACCAGTAATATGACAATGATCTCTGACTCGAATATCTTTATCAGTATATTTTTTATTGCAAATATGACATTCATTAGCTTTTTGAAATTCATCTTCATTTTCTTTATTCATTTTCAATGGTTTATTGAATTCTTTTTTAATTATTTTCTTACAATATTTAACTTCATCTAACAGGTATTCCATGAATGTATACACAGCCTTTTCACCGCAGTATACTTTTAATGGTTGACTATATTTGTCATCATAACAACAGACAACCTTATAACCAAATCCACAGTCTGTATGCTTCTGGTATGCTTCGGTATATGATTTATCATTATTAGGTTTACACCCAGATATCTTTTCTGTTATTGCCTCAAAGTCTGCATATATAACAAATGGCACTGGCTGTTGTTTATGAAAGTTGTTGAATTTTAATATATTGTTGTTTTTGTCAGGCATTTTTACTGCTTGTGTTCCATTAACCTGAATGCAATTGTTTTTATGATTATTTAATACTATTTCAGAGCTGAAACATTGGAGGCAATGCATGCAGAAGTGCTTCTTTTCTTTGTGCTTTGTTTGTTTATTCATAAACCTATTAAAGTCTTCAATTAAAACATAATGTTTATTATCATTTTCAGTTATCAATAATAAATTCATATGTTTGTCATATTTTTCTTTTGACACATAAATGGGATATGGTTGTTTGTTTTCATATCCAAATACATTAACATTAATCTCATTTTGCTTTTCAATTTTATTATACTGCTTTGTACTTACTGGAAATTCAATTCCAGAGTAGTCTAAATTTTTGACATATTCTTTATCCGATTTTTTGATTCTCTGTGGGTTTCTATCTTGAGGATTTAAATATCTAATGTGACACCATCGGAAACATTCATTATCCTCATTTTTCATATTAATCAATCCCTTCGCACTATTTCTAAGTTCTGAGGGTAGTTCGATATATGATGAGCCTTTCATTGGCTTATATTGTACAATATTGATATAATGATTGTCAACAGATTCAATGGTCCAACCAGAACCTTCAGAAATCCATTGAGCTATGATATTCAAGATTTGTTGTTTTGATAATTGTAATGCTTCAGGGTTTTCTATGTTATTAATGATGGTAATAGGTTTGCTATTGAAATAAGCGGTTTTGTGTATTATTTCATCTTTTGACAATTTTTTGAATGTCACTTCGAGCGTTTCAACAAATTTTAGACCTTTCATAGATGTTAGCATCTTAACAATTTGATATTCAACTGCTTTTCTTGTGTTTTGCAGTTGATTAATAGGATCTTTATTATTTCTAATGCTGATTTCATAGGATTTTGTGTAACCCTTCAGAGCTATGGCAGTTTCTTTTATTTTAGTCCTTGGTAATGGGACTGGTTTCTTAGTCCTTGGTAAAGGTACTGGTTTGTAATCATCTTTGAACTCTAATGGTGGTTGAATTATATTGTCTTCATAATCTTGAACCATCTGTTTTACATTTTTTCTTGGTAATGGGACTGGTTTATCCCTAAATTCTGATGGTGGTTGAATTATGTTGTCTTCATAATCTTGTACCATCTGTTTTACATTGTTTCTTGGTAAAGGTTTTGGTCTGTCTTGTGTTTCAACCAGTTGTTTTATTTTCTCATTCTGCTTCAATATTAAATTGATCAGTTGAGATTTGGTTAGTTTTGAGAGATCGTGGTTGTTCATACTATATGTTGAGATAATTTTTTCCATTCTATATATTTATAATATTTTCTTTTTATATCAGTTTATATTGCGTTTGAAATTGTTAATAATAAGAAAAATTGGATTTCTAATTATTACTTGATTTAAAATGTTTTCAAGGCTTGCTCATTTTTAATATGTTTTGTTGTCTTGAGATGTGTCCATTTTCCAGCTAATGTGTAATTATGATGTGGACAAATTGGACATATCCACTCTTTGTTTAACATGCATTTAGTTTTTACTGATCTTTCTTCATCTGAATATATTCTTAATCTTCCCATTATATATTAATACTATATATAATTATTTTTTATATGTCTATAGTGTTTTTAAATCTTTCATTGGAATCCAGCTATTAAAATCATCACTATACCCCTTCCACTTCACCAGAGCTTGTTTTTTCTTATAATCTCTGCGAATGACTTTATCAATTCGGAATACATCCTGTTTGGCTTTTAATAATTCAGGTTCATAAAAACTCCCTTGTATGTATTCATCATTGAGATCTTTTATTTTGTATGTTATTGGATTAGTGTATTGGATATTATCAACTATGAACACTTCTTCTGTCCAGTTTGGTGTATAACCCTTATCAAACACATTCCGTTTATACTTAGATATTCGGACTTTATCACCTATTTCAAATTTTGGTTTCTGTTTTGATGTTTCCATATCACCGTATAAATTGAAGTAAACTGTTCCCTCATTCTTTTTCTTTGAAGCTTCAACTGGTGTCATTTTTATGCTTGAATGTTTTGTGTTGTTGTACTGATTTAATAGTTTTGGTAACATGTCAAGATACATTGTATTACCTTGAATTGTGAACTGCTTCCACATTTTAGATTTAATTGTCCTATTCCATCTTTCAACTACTGATGACTTCTCTTCATTCTCAGTTGAGTACATTTGTATCCCATTTTTCTCTAATAGGTCTTTCAAATGTTTGTTATAGAACTCTTTTCCCTTATCAACCCATAGATATTGTGGTTTTCTACCTTCCTTGAATATTGTTTTGAATGCTTCAGTGACAGATTCGCCTTTCTTATCTTTCAATGGAACGATCCAACCATATTTGCTGAATACATCAATAACCATAAGAAGATATCTGTAACCTTTGTTCCATTTACTGAACTGCTGCATTTCAACCAAATCACTTGCCCATATTTCATCGATATGATTTGTGATTACACGCCGCCGAGTGAAATTCCGTTTTATGGGTGTATGTAACTCATCTGCTAATTTTTCTTGCCAGTTTTCTTCACTCGACGGCTTTTCCCGTTTTTTGACTTCACACCCATTCCCAACTTTGACTTAGTTGCTATAGCATTTCTGGCAATAGTATGTCCCCATTGTCGATCTTTCCATGGAATGGCATCGAGAGCCTTAACCATCTTACGATCAGCCTCATTCTTACACTTCACTTGATCACCTTTTGGTTTATTACCACAAACTGAATAGTCAACATCGTGCTGCATACTGACTGCATCTGTTCTACCTGTTGGTTGTTGATATATTTCAAGTATCTGACCAGTGTTTGGATCATACTTCAGTTGCTCTTCAAGAGGGTTTCCAGGTCCTGTATACTTATGTCCAGGCATCACAAACCCTTTTTTTGGTGCAACCTTGAGAATAGCATTATGGATGTCTAATCCTCCACCATAACCTTTCCATTTTATCCATGAGTTGTATGATCTACTACCTCCAGCATCTTTGTAAGCTTTGTACTGTCTCTTGTATTCAGCAACCAAGGCTCTACCCTCTTTTGCACTCACTTCAGGTCCTTTGAATAATCCAGGTGCTGTTAATACATTCCAACCTTTTTTGAAATCAACAAATGGAAATGGTATTGGTAGTCCTTTTCCTTTTATTGGTGATATTTTTTTAGATAAATCTGATGTAAAACTATCCAAGGCTTGATCGAGATATTTGTTTGCTGTTTCTTTTATTTTACGTTTTGCATAATTGGATTGGAGAGCTTGTGAAGCACCTATTCTTCCAAGATTTACTAATCCTTTAACTGAACTTTTGAGCAGTTGTTCTCCTAGTAAGCCCCCATCTTGTGAGGGCTCAATCAGTTTCCCTTGTTCTTGACAAATTTGGTTTTTGTTATCCCACATTCAGCACAAGTGCACTTTAACATCATACGCCCATTTTTGGCTTGAGCATATCGTTCACTCCCTGGAACGCATTCAGTTTGTTTCTTCTGTTTTACGCAATATGATTTTACCATGTATATATATATGTTATATATTTTTGATTTTATTTTGAAATGTTATTTTTTTGTCTTGTTTTTGCTTCCAGGTGGTCTTCCTCTTGGTCTGATAGGTTTATTTTGAGTTGTTGTTTTATTTTTACTTCCAGGTGGTCTTCCTCTTTTTTTTAATGTTTTTTCCATGGTTTTGACTTCTTTTTCAGCATTATTTGCTTTTTTTATTGCTTCATTGGCTTCTTTTACCTTGTTTCTGGCTTCTTTTCTTCTAACACTTGCTAACTTTTTTTTATCATCTAGAAATTTTTTGATTTGATTTTCAATATTCATAATACCATAATATCTTACTTGACCTGATTTTAAACATTGATCAGAAGTTCCACGAACTCTTTTATTTGGAGGTTTTGTTTTCATTCCACAATATGGTTTCATTGTATTTTTTAATGTTTTTGTCGTCATTTTATATATATAATTTAGATATTTTTGAAATAATATTCAATGAATCTCTCATTATCCATTGTATCATGTATATTGAACACTTTTAATAAATCATAATATGAATTTCTTTTATTCATTTCGTTCAAAAAGTATAAACAAAAGTATCCACATGTGGTTGTTTTTATACTCTGAATTTGATTATTTTGATGGAGCAAAGTCAAATTCTTTCTTTTCGCATGATTTACCATTTCTTGAAAAGGAGGCATACCAAAACTATCAAAATAATTTATCACACCATCTTTTACATAAGTAGCTACCCAATGGCTTCCACTCATATATGATGGTTCAAGATTGTAAATAAATAATGCTTGGTTATGATTATGTGGAACATTACCGTCTCTTGATAAAACATCATTGATTGGGATGTTGAGATATCTGCACCATTTTAGTAGATCATGATTGCTTAATGGTATGTTTTTATGGAATTTAGGTTTCAAAGTATTGCTCCTAGAAGTGGAATTTGATTGAACGGGCTGTTTGGTCCTAATAGTAGACCCTTTCCTTTTTTTTTTTGTTTGTCTTTTTTTTCCCATACCAACTTTGTTGTCACCCCAATTACCAAAAAACGGTGGCGACCTATATGCACCCATTCTCGGAGCTCCTCTTCCACCAAAAGGTGGTGCTCCAACTTTGGGGGCTCCTTTTCCGGTTAAAGCTTTTAAAACCATTGGAATCCCAATACTGGCAAGTAAAGTACCAAGGAAACCACCTGATTGTTTTTTTGTTGGTCTTATATGAACACCTGAACCTGATTGAAGGGCAGATAGAATGTCCTGCTTTTGTTTTGCAGTTAGTAGGTGTTTGTTTGCAATGAGCTTATCAATCTTATTTTGTGGAATGAGGAAACCACCTTTTTGTACTCCTTTTCCGGATATCTTTTTAACAATTTGTTGTGCTCCTGCACTAGATGCCCCTGCTAAAGCTGCCAATCCCATAGTTTTCGCAATGGTTGGTCCAAATGCACGCGCAAGAGCTAGAGCTGAGGTTAGTAAACTGCCACCAACTTGCTTTCTGATATTAGTCTTGGAAAGTTTGATGTCCATACCTTTCTTCAATTTCCGATTCTTCTCCAATCTATTCTTCACTGTAGCTGGGACATGTAGAGTGTCATTTCCGTTAAGAGAGTTATTAGTTAGCCTTATGACGACTGTTTCTCTTTTACTATAAGCATCACCAATATTCTTCTTCTGATTTTTTGATAGTTTAACATTTATTGCAAAAAGTTGAGTCATTTCTTGTATATAATATATGTTATATAATTTTCTATTACAAAACATATCTGAATTAAGGATGTCTCATTTTTGCTTTTATACTATAACCAATTCATTTCCCACCTTGTCGATGATGATAGTCTCATCATATAAGACGACGGCGTGGACACGGAAATTTGCAGCACTATTTGCGCTCAGCTTATACCTAAATATCAATTGCTTCGGGTCTCTAGTTACTTTTTCTGTTTGATAAGACAAATCAAAATATATGATAGAATAGAGAGAGTTGTAATTGGACATATTGAGTTGGGTGCCACTATTGTAATTATTCTTTCTCATTCCATATGACATCACATCATTGAAGATCCTTACTTTTGATTCTGTATCGTATTCAGTTTCTGGATAGAATACTCCATTTCCATATTCCAATCTACATGATGAGAGACTGCTATTATTATTAGCCGCATTCAGTTTGAAAGTATCAAAGTGGTAAGGATTTGTATCTTCATTGTTTGTTTTATTTCGTTGGAGGTAAACAAAGACGGAAACAACATTGTCAATACTTGGTGATATCTGGAAGAATCCACTGCTATTTGTTGGATTGGAAGCTGAATACAATTCTCTTTTATACATCCAAGAACCTTTTGACAAAAAGGATTGAATAAACTTATCGTATAAAGTGTCCTTTGGTACTAGTCTCGGAACCCAAAGTAAGAATCTATTGACAACCACTCGATTAGCAGCTGCTCCGCCTGCTTTATATATTAATTCTTCGTCATTCTGTAACTGTATATCAAACTGAAGTTGCATTGGGACCAACATTTTATCATTCAACTCTTCAAAGAAACCGTATCGATTAAGAGGTATAATCACATTAACATCTTGGGAAGCATCCTCAGCTCCACCACCTTCACCAATTCTTTTTGTTAAATTTCGTCTAGCCTCAAATCCTGTATTTCCAGCATCAGTCATATCAGCCAAATTTGCTATATCCAGATACCAAAAACTATCTTTAGCCACCGATCTGCTGAAATCATCACTATATTCCAAGAGGTTCTTAACAAAAGTTACTTTATGAAGATTATCAGTTTCATATACAATCTTACCTGCACTCTTTATTGTCAAATGGTTAATTAATGAATGAGCTCCATTAATAACTGTTGCCCGGGTTGCATTTGGAAGACCTGCACCATCAGCCAATAACTGTAACTGAAACTGCACCTCAAAATAAGCATTGTACCAATCATAGAACGCAGATCTGTCATTGATTGTGAACTTATACCCATTTTTTTGTTGGTGTTGACCATTAGCTGGGGCATTAATAACATCATTCAACTGAAATCGAACCAACTCATATCTTTGCAAATATTCACTTGTTCTGAAAGCCATTATAATAATATATTATATAATTTTACCTCCTTCTTTTCAAACCTGATCCTGATATCAGTCTATCAATAATCATATCTGTACTTTCTTCTCGCTGTGGTGGAACTATTTTAGTTCTTTGTCCAACATCATCAATTCTCATATTCCTAAGCTTTTTCATTATCAAGTCTCCCGACTTCTTAGATGTCTTTTTACCTACCCTTTCACCTGCTGATTTTAATGCTTTCTCACCTGATTTCTTGGCGACCTTTTTTACAACAGATGACGCAGCACTCTTCATTGGTTTGAAAATATTATCAACGATAATTCCTGATCCTACATGTTTGTCCACAAAAATACCAAGTTTTGGATGATAAACCCTAGTGAATTCAAATGGTTTCATTATAATACTATGTTATATTATTCTATCCTTTTTAGAATTAATGAAAAAGATGTATCAGCTCCATTCAGGTTAATTAATCTCCTTTTTCCATCTGTAATGTGTATCCTGATACTATTTATACTATTCTTGTTGATTGGATTAAATGTAACTCTTCTTGGTTCAATTGTAAAAGAGTAACTAGGTCGAAGCACACTGGTTGAAAAGGAATAAATGATGTCTGAATCTTGACCGTCTACAAATGAATCATTGATAAGGTCGCAGTGGATATTAAGAATGTCTGTGTCCTGGCTGAGATTAGGCACTTTTGGTCCTATATTCTGTTCACTCTTCAATATTTCTTTATCAAACCCAATCAAGTCATTGAAATTGCTTGCAGTTAAATCAAGTTGATAATTCTTGGCTAATATGATTGTAACCCTAAATGTTGTATTATCAAATTCGAGAGTGATGGGATACTCATTATTGTTAGCACCATCTTTGACTATCTTCGTTATTTCCCTGATGTATGTATCAAAATCAGTATAGTTCCAGACTCCTTCTGGGAAAGTGATGTTGTGAAATGTTGAACCGTTATCAGAGCTGTACTTTATTAGCTGATTGTTGTATGATGAATTTACATTGAACCATGTGAATGACATGTTAATGATTCGGTTCAATCCAACTACATATTGGGAATTTCTATCCAATACTATGGGCCTTTTGAATTCAGTTATAAAATTTTGAGGAGTGTTGTTTCCTTGATCTTTGACGCTGTATGATGATAAAACAATCTCACGATCCATTTATATTATAACTTTACACTATTATACTTTGAAATACTTATTATACAATTTATTAAATTGTTGTCTATTGATTGTTGACATTCTTAATAATGTGTCCAATATACTAACTCCTGTATTTCTCATCTTAATTGATGTGTTGCCTGCAATGATCTCTCCAATAATCAATTCCAATTGATTTAAAATCTGCTTTACATCATTAAAAAACACAACATTTCCACCTCTCTTTCTTCTTCCTCGGCCTCTAATACCAGAACCTTTCTTTGTTTTCAGTGTATTCAGTTCAGCATCAAGACGTCCAATGTAGTTATTCAATACAGATCTTCGATCATCTATTACTTTGTTCGACATCTGCCTAACAGCTTCGTTTATCTTCCCATCATTGTATTTTTTTGTAATAGCGGACTTATGACCTGTTAATTTTTGCCTTTCTTTTACAGCCTTCTTCTTCATATTGTTGAGATAGCTAATATTTGTTTTATCTGTCATCTCAGGTTGAGTCAATCTATAATTAATATCTTCATAATTACTAAGACCCATATTATCCAAAATTTGATTTTCTAAATCATAATCATTAATTGTATAATCAACTTCTTCATCATCAGCGTATTCAGGTGGCTGCTCAGGTGGCTGCTCTCCAAGATTTCCGGGAAAATATTGGGGATCAACATAAATCTCCTTCTTTCCTTCCAAAAGATCCTCCAATGATTGTTCATATGTTGGTGGTTTTGGTACTATTTGTTTTTCTTGCTGTGGTGGCACATAATCACCAAAATTAATCAGACCTTCTACATCCATGTCTTCATATGGATCAACTTCAGGCATATAGTCAATACCAGGATCACCTTTCTTTGGTGGTCTTTTTCTACTTTTAGGCACCCTTAAATCCAAATTACTATCAATTACATCATCTAATTTACTTGTCACTGGTTTAAAAACCTTTTCAAATGATGATTGGCTTGTCTCCTGACCTATTTTATGTTGTGTGATTAGATCATGTACATAATTGATTTTATTCCCCAATTTAGTTTTACTTTTTGCAAGTTCTTTCCATTTAAGCAAACTCATTTTTGTTATATTATTACATTACATATAAATGACAAATCAAATATGAAAAACAACATTTAACACCATGTTGAACACCATGTTGAACACCATGTTGAACACCATGTTGAACACCATGTTGAATTAATATACCAATATAGTATAATGAGAATACCGAATTATGATGTTGAAGACGATGTGGTCTCAAACTTTAGACAACTATATGATTTCATGCCTCATCAATGTTTTCGCATGTTGATTTGCGGTCCAAGTGGTTCAGGGAAAACAAACACATTAATGCATATGATCTACAATCTGCTTTATTTTGATAAAGTTTATCTGTATGCTAAAAATTTAGAACAGTCCAAGTATCAGAATCTCATGGATGTCTTTCAACCAATAAGCGATGAGGTTGGTTATGATGTTATTGAAGCAAGAAATGATGAAATTATTCCAGTTCAAGATCTTGACTCTGACTCACAAAAAATCGTCATTTTTGATGATTATGTATGTGATAAAAACCAAAAACCATTAATCGACTATTTTATACGAGGACGGCATAAAAATTGCAGTGTGATTTATCTGAGTCAAAGTTATTATAAGACGCCAAAAGACATCAGATTGAATTGTTCTCACTTCTCCATTTATGAGTTTCCAAGTGCTAATGAGAAGAGTTTAATTTGTCGTGAAAACAGTATTTTAAAAGAATCATATGAAAAAGCGATTAAAGAACCATATTCCTTTGTATATATCGATAAGCCACGAAAATTCACCGCTAAAAATTTCAATGAAAAAATATAATCTATTAATATAAATGAGTTATTCAAACGGACTTTTACCTTCATCATCATCAGCCATTGGTAAACGTGGACTACCTGGGTTACCTGGTGTTGGATTTAATTTAACAGATGATGGTAATTATGACATTGAAGGGAAGCGATTAACTAATATTGGTGAGTCTACTGGTGATAATGATGCAGTTAGTTTAAAAGTGTTGAAAGAACATACTAAAGTCAGTCAAAATAGTTATCATTTACAACCAAGTTTTCGATTTTATAAAGACTTTGGTGATAAGAGTCAATTAACTATAAAACAACCACCGAATACATCACCAAACCATTTCTTTCAAAATCATAAAGCGCATAATGATGCATATATAATTGAAAAAGAAGGTTATGATACTGGTTTTGGTGGGCAAGCTTGGTCTAGTATAAAAATGAAAGGTAATCAATTAGAGAGTGGTACTTATACCTCCGTTTTTGAAATATTTGTTATTGGTAGTTCTGGTAGTTTTCGTGTTGATGATACAATAATTTTTGATGTCCATGGTGACAATCATTTCCTCATGAAAACATTTGACAGTGATAAAATTGATGGTAAATACACCAAATCAATCATTCAATTCACAACTGATGGAAGAGCTGGAGTAGATGATGGGATAAGATTTCAAATCAGATATTATGGTTCTCAATACAATAAAAACATTAAATTTCTGTTTTATTCAAGAGTGGTGAAGGGTAAATACTCAACAATTTTCGACCATACTATTTTTAATGTCCGTGATGTTGTTGATAATCATATAATTCTCTATTTTGAGAATTTAAATCTCAATGGTAATCTTATTGATGGTTTAGGTGATCCTGTAGCATACGATAATGCTGCTAATAAGAAGTACGTTGACATTGAAATAGCAAAAGTCCATATAGATACTACACCATTACTTCCCAGAGATGGAAGCAGATCAATGTTTGGAGATCTAAATATGGAAAACAATTATATTCTCAATGTTAACAATGTCTCTGATCATCAACCTGATGATGAATATAGTGTTATAATAAAAGATTTGAGAAGTGTTGTTAATAAAGGATATTTAAACTCAAATTTTTTAAAATTAATTGATACAGATGGTAGAGAATATTTTGATCTCAAACAAAATATAATAAAAAATTGTGAACCATATTCTGATGGACTTTTTGATGATAACAGCTTAGTCAGCAAAGCATTTGTTGATTCTCAAATTGCTAAAATATCACATGCTGCAAATACAGACAAATTTATTAATGTTGATGGCACAGTAGCAATGAATGCAGATTTTAATGCTGGTGGACATTTCATTGATAATGTTAAAACAATTGTTGAAGATGATGGAGAAAATCCAAATTATGATCAAATAAAGCATAAAGCTGTTAATTTTGAACTTTTAAAAAGTACACGAGACTATTTAGTCCGTTTCATTTCTGAGATAGATTACTTATTAACAGATGGAAGTGAAGCAATGACTGGAAATTTAGATATGGGAAATCAAAATATAATTAATTTGAAAGAAGCAGAAGATCACCAAGCCACATATGCTGCTAATGTAAAATTTGTCGCTAATGCAATTGTTGATAATAATACAGTTATAAATGGTATAATTGATAAGAAAATAAAAGAATCAGAAGAGAATTCAATTGAGTCAATTGAAAAAGAAAATGTATTCAAAAGAGTGATGGACAATGATGAGTTCAAAGAAGATGATGATGACATTCATAAAATTGGAGTTCAGAATAAAGATTTTCATTCAGTGAATAAAAAAGCTTACGAATTCAAAATTGATTATGATTCAAGTATAGGTTATTATAGTGCCAGACTATCAATTGATTTGGTATATTTACCAAAAGGTTCTTACACAATGGTTTATGAAATGTATGTTGAAGATGGTATTACAATTGATGAGATAAATGCATCAAGTGGAACTCTCTCTGTTGGAAAGATTAATTCTAGAATAGATGGAACAAGTACAAGAAGCATAATACATTTTTCTAAATACATTATATTTCCTAGTTTTGATGATTTAGATATTGACATAAGATTGAAAAGTAAAACTGATCCCCAAACTACTATTTATGTCGTTGTTTATGGTGTTAAAGGTCAAGTAAATAATGTACCAGTAAATCTTTGGGATCGTCTCTATTATTATAACAATGATTCCATCAAATATGAAGTACCAATCGATATGGGAAACAAAAAGATAATTGGAGTAGCAGATGGTACTGTAGATAATGATGTAGTCAATAAATCACAATTAGACACATTAAAATTACAATTAGAAACATTACAATCAAATTTCAATACATTTATTAAGAAAAGAACATATTATTATTACACAAACGAATTGAAACATAATAATGAAAATCATATCAAGTTCAAAGATATTCAACAATACCCTTTCCAAACTAGGTTAAATGGTTTAGAACTTAGGACATATATCAGTGGTAATTATCAAATAATCTATACTGATTATTATAAAGGAGAAGCTAGTAAATTCAATATCTTTGATAAAAATTCTAGGAAAACTGTATTTGATATAAATTTAGACAGTAAATCAGATTGGACGCCATTAATGATAAACACAATCATTAAATTAGATTCTGATCATCTACTTGATACCCCTGAATTGGCTTTTTATTTAGATTTAAATAAGAATACTATTCTTCATGGAGTAGAACACAGCACATTTTACATCCAATATTTACATCCATGAATATAAATATATAAACTAATATATATGAAAGAGTCACTAAAAAGTATTTACACTTTGAATGGTATAATTCGCAATAAAGGACCATTGAAAAGTATATTCAACTGGAATCACATTTCAGATGAACTAACAAAAGAACAGGTAAATGAATTAAAATCTTACTATCACGCATATCATAAAAAGTGTTGGGCTCACAAACAAGCATTGAAACGTTTCAAAAAATGGAAATTATTAGGCAACTCATTATCCATCATATTTGCATCTGGAGGTTTAGCAAGCAGCATAGCAACTGGTGGCATCAGTTTGATTGCAATCAGTACAGCAGCACTTTTGATTCAGGGTTGGATGTCACATAAAAACCTTGATCTTAAGATCCAAAATTGTACTTACGCTTACCAAAGCTATCAACATCTTCTGAATGAAATAAGGGATATGATGAGAAGTGGAAATTACAATTCATGTCTTCATAATACAATGAAGAACATTGATGATTATGTGACAGACAACAGTCCTATTATTGATAAGTATCTTAGTAAATATGATAAAAAATTCACTTGTTAATTATCAACTGGATTCTATCACCTTTCAACAACAGAACCTTTTCCCAATATT
>JAEMPF020010408.1:7500-22500 GCA_022496165.2 Catalaphyllia jardinei
TGACTTGTTTACCCAGAAAAAAAAAGATTATTCCATATTTTTAGATTTAGCATGTCTCTTTTTGTGTTTTGGTTAGTGCTAGTAATTTTTTTGCCAGTGGGAAATTATATCAATAGAATTTTGGTAAGTTTTCATTTTGAGGTAAATATTGAATGTCAAGCACTTTACGCACTCCAGACTATCTTAAATGCTTTGTCAAATAAGGTAGAGTCTAACATATTAGGTCCCTTCTTGTTATTTTTAATTATAAAAGCTGTTTTTTTGAGTTTTGGATTCTTGTACTTTGATATGGAAGTAATTGAATATTATGTGTACATGTATGTTATCTACTTTATCAGTACACCGATTTGGAGTGTCTAACATGGTACAGATAAGAGTTTGTTTGAATATTGCCGACGTTTTGACTATATAATTTACTTTTTCCATATAGATATGTCTTTAAGATGACCAAATGTTGAGTTTTTTTAGTTTAGGCAACTTTTCAAAGAACTGGTGCCTAAAGGTCTAGTGGGGAGCCAAATGTCATGAGCTGAAGGGAGGTATCTTTGGCAACCCTGGGAGTAGGAACCACCCCAAGAAGCAGCCACCAACTGGCACCATCACAATGGAAGGTATCAGTGGAAATAACTTACACTGTACCTGACTGAATACTTACCAAGAAAGCAGCAAACCATGAGGGAGGGAGGGAGGAGAGGGAGCAAGAATCTGCAAAGATTCACTAGTATAAGCAAAGATCAGCTAACTGTTCAAACTACTCATGTTAGAATATAGACCCAAGGTGTAGAGAGGCTCATCGCTTAATTTGAGATTTCAAATTTATTGCCTGTCTCTGATGAAATGATCCCAACCAAAGTATTTTTGATTTAGACTTATTTATCCAGAAACCACAGATCAGTTTTCAAATTTTTGCAGTAAGTCAAACACCCTATTGGACAGAATGAATACCGGTATCTTTAACAAAAACAGTTTTGCCATTGGCGATGATGTACTGGATTATTTTAAGATTTTTTTGATAAATATGGATACCTTCTATTTCCTTCAAACATTTACAGTCAAACCAGATGTTCTTTTAATGGGAACTTTGCAAACAGCTGCTGCAACATTGGTATTTGATTGACAGCTCGAGTTGAATAAGTTCCAATGGGCACGAGCAAGTTGCTATCACTTTGGCCCTGTTTTCAAGTATCTTTTGTGGCTTATAATGGCTAACATACATTATACAGCAGACACAGTCCATTAAGATCCTAGGTGTAAATCTACATTTATATAATAACCCAAGTTATTCTCGCATTTTGATTGGTTCTCGCCTATGATCTATTAGAGGACAGATGCACGATTGACGTCATCATTACAAAGTTTTTCCCTCTGCCGTTTTAAAATGGCGGAAAGTTTTGAGAATTAGGATGATATTTTACCTGACTGGGCAAAAGATAAGGTACAAAAAAGTCTTGCCGAGGAATTGAACAGGTTTGAGAAGCCAGAAAACGAAAGATAAAGCCGTTTCTTTTAAAAAAATGATACAGAAATAGTTTTCTAGCAGCCTCAGTCGGCAGTTGAGCGCGACTAAACCACGCACAAACTTGGTCTTGGTAAGCCGAGAACCACTCCGTTATCTCGAATTTAACAAACCCAATAAACAAAATGTTTCTGAGATTAATTTATTTAAAAAATTCAACTTTCCCAGTGTCAAAACAACAGTTGACTCACTGATTCTTAAAATTGGTAAAATAAAATACATAACCTTGCTTTCCGATGCGAATGTTCCTGTCCGTTTCAGGCCACAGCAGCGAGCTAAGTATAGCTAACCACAGCTCACTGTCAAGAGTATCGCAGCTAAAATGTGTCTCCGACACTATATCAAGCTGATTTGAGAATCACCAACCACAGAAGACAAATTCTCCACTGTCATTTACGCTCCTTTCATTCAAAACTCGAATCAAATGGCCTCTAGGTTGACCGCAACCACAAGTTTTCCGAGGGTATTTTTTCAACTCCTGTAATTTTCAAGGCAACGTCCACACTTTTCGACTCACAGGGCTGCTCCAATGACACAAACTGACTTGATTATTCCAGCATTTTCTTCAAGATTTGTGGATTTTGCAGTTCAATTCTGCTATCGTTGTAAGTTTTCGTTTCACGAGAAGAGACGCTCGAGTCAGGTTTGACAGTCGCGTGATTTTTCTCGACCAATCACAATTCTTTGCTACGCATAGCAACCAATAAAACTGCTTCATTTTGAATGTATAGATCACGTCAAATGGCTTTTTTTCGGGCAAAGGCGGGAAAAAGGCGGGGCAAAAGGCCGGCTTTCGCGTTATGTTAAAATGTTTTGAAACAAAAAATTGGCTTTTCGTTATTATATAAAACAAATAGATTCCATGTTACTGTGCGTCTGATTCAGTAATAGATCACAGAAGACGTCAAAATGTGGTAAGAACATCAGTGACACACTCGGCTACGCCTCGTGTGCCACTTTTTAGTTCTTACCACATTTTGCCTTCATCTGTGATCTATTACTGAACAGACGCACGGCAACATGGAATCTATTTGTTAAGTAGATGATGATTTAAACTTTAGAGATCACATACTGGTATGTGTAAGAAAGTAGGCGGAATGATCATAATGTGAATAAGGCCTAAAAGTCTTCTCCCAGTCAATGCCAGGTTACTTTTGTACAAATCAGCTATTATGCCACACCTTACCTATTGTCACTTAGGGTGGCATTTTTGTACGGCATTGACAGTCGTAAATTGGAGCCCTTAAAAGAAAGAGCCTTAAGATCGACTACTTAATAACCGAGAGTGAGGTCGTTACGGGAACATCTCAAAATCTCAAACTGAGGCCTTGCCAATATGGTAGGCCGAGGTTTGAGATTTTCCCGTAACAACCGAATGGTCGAGGTTATTAAGTTGTTTATTATATGGCTAACAAGACGGTTCTAACTGAGAAAAAAAATCTTAATTCAAGGGGAAGTCGTTACTTCACATCTGGTGATGCGTGCACTTATCTATTCATTCATCTTTCCAATCCGTCAAACTGCACAACAGAATTCAGCGAACTAACGCATACTCCGTCAAGAATATATTTGTGGAAAACAATGATCAATATGGCCACAAAAAGTATTTTAGTACAGTTGTGTTACTATATGACGAGAGAAATTTCATAGACATTCTCAGTAATCAACCATGAAAAGTCAATTCCTACAGAAAAGTGCTTCAAACTTGCTCAAAAGCGGTGCGGCTGTGTTGGTAAAAGAAAATACAATTTAAATGGAATCAGCACTACTCTTCGTCATCACTTTCGATGAAAACCCTTCGCCTTTTCTGAGTTTCCTGTATTATAGTTACTGGCCCGTTAAAGATCTTGAACTGGCGCTCAGAGATCCTACTATGTCCACACCAGATGAAAGAACTGCTCAGCTAAAGATGTTGATAAACTGGCTTGCGTTACAGCAAAAGAATTTGCTGATGTTGACTGCTGTACTGCTCTGGTGTCACCAGTTGCCTTTTGAATGGTGAAAAAACAGTGAAAAGAGACCTGCCTTCGGAAAGGAACCTCTGTATACTTCGTTGCAAACCTGACAGGGTGTCAGGTTCATAATCCGGTCACCATCCGTTTTCCGATGTCTATAAAAAAGCTTTGCCAATAAGTGGTCAAGGTCAGCAGCCGGTAAGTCCAAAACTTCTGCTATGCTTCCTTTGTTTATTGACGACAAATAACGCAGATATTTTTTCGTTTCACTGGCAGTTTTTCTTTCCTTTTGTGGTTTTTCTTTTTGTTTGAATAAGCATTCAGTTTCTCCCTGACCAATTAACTTGTTCATAATTTGCCAATGTAACTTCATTTTTTCCTTACAACAGTGATATAATTAACTCTCTGAATGTTAATCGTCACTCATCGTCTTGTATCACAACAATTTTCAATGTAAATAAAGGAAATAATTTATGGCCTAGATTTGGATAACCTTTTTCGTGTTTTTCCTTTCCTAATTTGCATAATCCGTAATCGGCCCATGGGCATTACGGGAGAATAATGCCCTGTCGTTGGGCTACACTTAGCCAGTCAGAGCGCGCATTACATTGGCTACAAACACAAGCCATAAAATAGTGGTGTATAATACTATTACCGATAGTTATGATACTTTGCTGAAGAGAGCTAAACTAACCACTTTGCAGAATAGGAGGTTGCAGGACATACTTATTCTGACGTTTAAAGTAAAAAACTAATTAGTAATGAACTACATTGTGGATATTTTCAATATTAAAGAGGAGGATACTAATGGTAAGAGATATAACCTGAGAAATGCAGATTTTGTTTTACCTTGTTTTTTTAAAACTGTTTCTTATGGAAAACACTCCCTCGAGTTTCTCGTACCACAACTGTGGTCAAAATTAAGCAAGGAGGAGAGAAATATCGGAACTTGGCAGCTTTTAGGAAATTGATGTGCAAAAAGGATGTAATGTTGATTGTTGAAGGATGTGGGACTGAATGCTGCTTATGCTTGGGTTAATGGGAACTGTGAAATCTATGCATATTAAAAAATTTTAACATGTTTGTATAAAATTGTATTTAGTAATATTTAGTATGTAGTAGTGTACATTTTAGGCTTTTTATATATGTTTAATTATAGTTAAATTACTTTTAAATGTGTCCCCAATTAGTGCCAAGAGCCACTAGAATGCTTAGACACTAATGAAAGTTATGTATGATTGTGTGTGCATACGCATGCATGCACACATGCATGCATGCATGCATGTTATAATCGTACCACAGCTCCTTCAGCACGAGACGTATTTGTGGATGTGCCAAGCTTGGTTATTACGGTAAGATGTTTGTTGTATGGTGCAAACAATCTTTAACAATTTAAGAGAGAATGTCCACTAAGACTGAGCGAAATTGGAAATATGTGGCACATGATGAAAAATCGAATTTCTTCATATTTGGTCCATAGTTAGCCTATTGTATGGTAAGAAACGTGGGGGTATTTATTCTTTCGAATATTAATTCAAAATCTGTAAATTAACCGTTTTCCTTCACTATCCCGCAAGCAGCAAGAATCTGCCTTTTCAAGCCTCGTCAGTCACGCTAAAAAATGTATTTGTTTTCACTTTGCATCGCTAAAAAGCTGCAATACAAGAATAGAATCGTGTTTACCTTGGATTTAGAAGTAATTTGAACTGAAATATAAACTTCTAGTTTGACCTTTGAGGTCACCGGAATTAATTAAAAACAGGCAAAATTTCACTGACCTAAACTTCTCAAAATGGTGAGAGTTTTCAAGAGCGAATAAACTGTCCCGGTAAAACAGTAAATTAACAAAAATATATATTTCTAGAAAGTGGAAAGAACAGGCTTTAAAACGATACGAGAATTATTGTCGGCAAGTTTATAATGGTTGAACACTGGCACTTTCAAAAACGGCATTATGACAACACCGAAGCTGTCAAAATGATGAACACCTCACCAAGTGTAATCTTTAGGCATTTCACAATGGAAGTCTGAAATGTGGTTTATTCAAGCCCTGCAAATAGTATTACATGAAAATGTACCTGAGGAAGTCCTTGAGATGAGTTGTTCTTGGTTTCTTGATTTTTTGGAGGGATTATCGGGCCTCAAATCCAATTTTAGGAAACACGCGAAGCGGCGGAGCGTCACACATCAGCTCTGAATTCTCTTGAAAATTCGTCCCATAAAGTCGTTGTCATTCATCATTGAGAACCAGTTGGTGTTTTCCGCAGTCAAGATGCCGGAGTAGCGAGGAGTGCCGAGGAAAGGTTTTTGCACAACCTTCCTCTGGGCAAGCAAACAAACTAGTGGATTTTGCTTCCACTCCGTTTGTAGCATCGTCCTGAAGACCTTCTGTCGAGCTAGAAGTGTGGCGCTTAGTGACTACTGTAAACGTGCTTGGCTGGCTGTTGTTGACTTCTAGAGCTGGAAACTTTGCAGTATTCACCTCAGCGCTTAGCTTCCCGGTGCCAATGTTGTATGCCCTCCAAACACGGATGCCTCCTGTAGTATACTCTATGTTCGAAAGGAAGCTTACCCCATCGATCTTGTAAGGGCCAGCCTGAGCAGCTGTTACAAACTCACAGAGCGTGACACTCAAAGATGGGATGCCACCAGATGACGTCAAGGCATCATACATCTGGTCTGCATTCTCGATGTCATGGCCAGAGTTGAGGTATGCCCGCATGTGAACCTTGATGGTCACCGCTTTGCGGTCACGTGCTCCCTTTCCCCCTTGTGCATCGGAAAAATTGAGACGCCGGATCGCAACGACTTGCTGGCGGCCAATCATGCTTGCGCAAACAATGCTGGCCCCGCAGTGGTAACACCCAGCATTGTCCTGTCTATAGAACACGGTGTCCATTCGCAGCATGGTAGACTTGAACTGCTCGATGACGTTGGCCATCACCACAAGCACCGTGCTACTATCTTGTGCGCAGGATTTGAAGATGTGGCAGAATGTGAGCATCTCAATCTGCTCATTGCATTTCCTGAAGGCGACACTGATGTGCCAAGGAATACCGCGCTTATCAAACCAATCGGTCTGGCTCTCGCGGTATTTCCTTGGCAAGTATTTCATGGCCCAGTCCTGGACCAACAATACTGATGTTTCCTCTAGCATATCGAGTAGTTCTACACGGGCTCGGTCTTGATGTATGGAACGCAAGATGTGCGCTTTCCATGCCAGAATGTTGTCTCTTGCTTGGGTCACTTTGAAGGAAAATTCCTCCTCATCGTCGGTTAGATTCTTCATTTCTGCGGCTAACGCGCTCTCCACTTCCGCTAGTGTGAAATGCAAAAATGCACACCATCGCAGGTGTCGTTATGCAAATGATCACATTCGCCCCTGAATGAAACATTGTCCGGGTCACCTAGCGCAAAGGTTCGGCAGTGATCAGCCATGGTGGAGCTTTGACAAACATGGACCTACAGGTGGTTAATAAAAAGATTCATGTTATCGAACAGGTCTCATATTAGGGTAGCCAATACCTATCTTCTCTACAACATCAAGCAGTTCTTCAAAAGCTTGTGCTCATGTTGAGCTCACATAATCCAGCCCTTGCAGAGACTTACGCATGGAAGTGGAACAAATGCTTAGGATTCTCAACAGCGTGCTGCAGCTCAAGGCTTGGAATCCTGATTCTTCGCAGTATGCTTGGTACTGCTTCACCAGTCTTTCGGGGATGGCCATTCTAATGACGTTTGGAATCTTGACTGTTTCTTGGGTCGATAAAGTGATTGTTTGCTCCCCGAATGGAAGTCCTGGATAACATAGGGGCTGCAATATAAGATATGAAATGTTCGATTTGGGGCGTCGCCACAAAACCTTCGCGGGGCTCTTACATTAGGGACTGCTGCTCCCCTTCCATGGGTCGCACAGTGACGCTTCGCTTCGGTGTAGCGGTACTTAGAGAGGCCTGGAATATAGCGAATAATCCTTTTATAGCGTACTTTGTCCGCCATGATCAACAAAATTTGCCGTCGCGTCTCCCATGAGCTAGCAGCGTCATAGCATTCAGCCAAGGCCAGCGTCAGTGTTAGGTCTACGCACTCATCTTCCGTGGAATCCTCGTCACTCGATAATTGGTGGCGCAGCGCATCAGAGGAGATTACTTCATGGAATAACAGCCCGCTTTCGCTGGGGCTGATATCGCGCACCGTTGCTGCCACAGCTTGCCCTGCTTTCTTGGTACGATCACTTGCCACTACCCATGATGTTCGGAGCTGGGAACGAACCGGGCTCACATCCCTCCTTTCAAGGTAGTCATTCAAAGCAGCAAGTGGCTTCTGGGGTTGTGTTTCCTTGAAGATCACTTCTTCGTCAGCAGACGACAAATCATGGCTGGCCTCATACAGACTTCCAGGCGTGAATGGCGTACTTTGAGGGGCAGCACTCTGTAATTAAGACATGAGACAATCTAATCTCGTGACAAGATTATTGTCATGAAGGGAATGCATGCATGCAAAGAGGCTGATAACTCCTACCGAGACCTTGATTATTCTGGATATTACAAAACCGGATCTAATAATTGTTTTATTATACATTGAATGCAAAAACTTGGAAGTCAGGTTTCTCCTTCTTCACTGACGGCAAGCAACATGAATCATGCAAAGTTAACATGATTACCCTTAGAAATCATGCATTACAGTCGTACATGACATGATTACCCATGACCTTGATTTTCCTTGACATGATTATTGTATAATCTGCAGTCAGTGTACGCTTTCGGCCCATCAGAAAAGAGTTAGAGAGTTCAATGTGTATTAAACAGAATTATCAGCCTTTGTGTTACGGTAGACATCCAAACTGAGCCATCAATTAGGAGATGATGGGCTAACAGTTGCTTAGGAAATCCCTTTTAAAGTTGGAAAATAAAAAAATTTTCTGACTGCTGTTACTCAATGGGACAACATCAGGGACATGAGGACAAATATTCCGTATTTGGCAAATGCCTCACACGCTTTGTTGGGCTAATATCTGACAAAGATTTTGGCCAACTTTCATTAAAATCTAATAAATCTTCCTGCACATACCCTTATTAATAGACCCTTTTCCAAAATGGCAGCCGAAAATTCAAACTACATGTGCATGCTCTAAGAGCGTTAACTCAAGCTTCGTACCGCAGTACCAAATAGTACCTTACGAGTAGCAGGAAGTGTATTGAACACAATAAACACAAATAAAATAATCAGGATATTTTCCGCTGAGGTATTTCCTATTCTAGTTGCTTCATTGAGTATCCTCCTAATCCAATCACAAGGTGTAAGTTTAAACCATTTTGGTTCAAGAATGAAGCACAGGTGTGTACGCATCTATGGAGAACTTGTTTGCAAAGAATTTTCCAGGTCTTTTTCAACTAATGGTGATTCTATGCTAGCAGAAATTGTAGGAAGTTCGTTTACTTCTCGTGGGTGATCCAAGTGAATCATCCAGCTGAATATCTTTGCCATGTTGCGATCTTAAACCCTTTTCAAGAGTCATATCTCTTTGGAGAGCGATGGCTTTGCTAAAATGACAGTCCAATGAGGTGTCAATTTACATTGCACATATTTGCATAAACTTTCAAGTTGTATTTCTTGCGGATAACTTCCGAGAACGAAGAAATATTCAAGCTACATATTTTTATTGAATCAAGGTAGGAGTATGTTTTAAAAGGGACTTGTTCATAAGGGAAGATGCAGCATTCTGTTTTGTTTGGTTTCGTACTCAACTAGTTCGTGTCACGCAACAGGATTTCTATAAAAATTGGCAAAATTGCCAAGACTTCTAAGTATATTTGAACTACTAGCAAAATAAATTTGGCTTAACTATCCTCAATGCAGATTTTTTTAGAACTTCAGTGGCAAGAACCTCCATAATCCAGCACAATTCCCCACACAATTGAAGTTTTAAATTGTCTCCAAAATCACACTAGGCAAATTTTTTCTTCGCCCCACTAGAAAGCCAACTAACTTGGAGGTAAGATATTTAATTCAAGTAACCAAAAGTCTTATCTTTAAACATTCGGAGATCAACAGATTTTGTGCAAAGCTACAAGTCCAAAAACGTTTTCGTATTTAGTTCGTTTTATTGTATTAATATGATTTGTTTTACTGCAATGCTCTAAATATTAAATAAGTCAGCAGAAGCCACATGCGATCGGCTCAGTTGTTATCCCACGAGAATGTTTCAAGCGTGAGCTTACCTCGCTGACTTTGAAGAATATAAGTCGAGGCCCGACCCTTTAGGAATTGTATGCGAGATAAACGTATATGGCGCGATACTTGCCAAAAGTTTCAAAACACCAAATTCTGTCACAAGTGCGCAATGTCACGTTTGTCATCCCCAGTTTCTGCAGTCTACGCATGGAACGCCTGGGACCATGACCCCCCATTTTCTGACTCTGGCTTTCCTATGGAAGCCCGAGTAGTAAGTCAAAATTATAAACGTATACCAAAAAAAGTGTATGACTTGGGGTATAATGCATACCCCTAGTCATACAAATGTCTGTAAATTTTTTCATTATTCAACTTACATTTTTTCTCAGCTGATATTACACCTGAAATGCTTTGCAGGGTTACTAAAGTAAAGGTGTTCTTCTAGTACTGGTATACGTTTTAAATTTTAGCTAATTTTAACTTATTGAATTTTTGGCTGCGATTTTGGAGAAGGGTCCATTCATTTGGATACAGCTAATTCATGCAAAAATAAACCTCAAGTTTTCAGTCTTGAAAGAATTCACAGTTTTCGCACCTCATTGAAGCAGTATTTCGTCAACATGGCCGTTCCAACAACCTATGAAATGCAGCTCTGAGCACCCCAGTGGACTACATTAATGCTTTGTGGGAATAACTGTACATTCTTTTATCGGGAGAAGCAGAGTCTGCCATGAAACATTCAGCAGCTTATAAACCAAATCAGCAGATAAATGAAAAGAAGGAAAATGGGAAAAATAAGAATGATACCAGAATAGCCTTGATTGACTGCATAGAACTTGTTTTTGCACCTGCAGTTTGTTACATTGTATGTTTAAGTGTTGACTTTAGCTTACATGTATGCCGTGTCCTTAAACAGGCATACGTAATACTGTAATATACATTCACGGTAGATGAAACTGCAGTGAATCTATGCGTATATTCCATAAACGTTTGTCTGATTTGTTCAATAAGAGGCTGTTAATATACTTTTTGCAAATTTTGTGGTTTATTTTTTTTTTAACTTTTCAAACTGGGTGGAAGTTTTTTAAACCAGTTTACAGTACTGCCTGAAAGTATTTACCCATTAGCACGCGGTAAAACCCCGTCCTTGCCAAAGGGTTCTGCCGCGAATTCACGGAGGTGGGAAGAATTCCTCAATCTCGTCTTGGACGGATGCAACTGAACGCCGCTGCAGGTCAGATGCGGTATACCACAGTGAAGAAACGATAGCAGCTAATTTCCTTTGTTGAAAAGTGTTTCCTTATTTTTTTTTTAGACATAAAATTCCATGCCTGTAGCTTGTTTACATTTATTCTATTGTTTACAGGGCTCGCGACTAACTTTTCAGCTCGCTAGCACAGTGGCTAGAGACAGGTTTTATTAACTAGCTATATAGCCAAAACAATTTTTTTCGTTTGCTAGATACTCTATTAAATATATATCATCCCATCAAGTCAAGTAAATGCTAGCCTGTGTAACTTGCGGTATGCTTTGAATCAAGAACTGACAAAGTTTTTGCGTCCTTGATTCTCACAGAACTACCGTCACAACCTCGGAACTGGCGCTGCCGAAAAACTCTTACCAATTCATGATTTTCATGAACATAATAATTTGTTCAGACGGAACTCTATACATTACAGACATGGCATCGATGTTATAAATTATTACAAGCATTGCACAACAACAAAAACCAAAGTTTTCGCCCGTCAACAATTCTTACAGATCTTAACTATTGGCCATCACAAAACATTCCTTTCTTTCAAAATGCTGATTCACGATTTCTCATGTACACAATTTGTTCCATCTTGACTTTATTTACAAATTGCAAACATAGGCATCAATATTAACTCACCGTTTTGTTCCAGCTTAACTTCTGATCGATGAAATCAAAGTGTCTCCTTTCCTCTAACCAGTGTTGGCGGTCGGCTGCTATGAGGCAAGTCACCGAGAGGAAGCCGTTCTGTTGAAACCACTTATTACTTGGCCACAGTTTTCTATCGATTTTGATACCTTCAACACTGAAAAATTCCTGAACTGCTTAAGCAATTTTTACGTTTGATTTATAAAAATATTAATCAGAGCAATCTCAGCTGTACGTATTCTGACATTCGACACATTCTCATTGATGGATGCAAACTTTCACAAGCTTCACAAATAAATAACTCTCAACGCATACCGACACGTGTGCACATGAGTACAAGAACATGATTTGTCACGCAACATGACTTCAAACATGTGAATTAAAAACCTGGCTGTAACTGTAATGTGACTTGTCGCTTATCAACTGCTTTTTCCGGACTCTGAAGAAAATGGTATTTATTTGGAAGAAACTCTTATCTCTGGAAGTAATTTTGCATCTGTCAAAGATGAAAATACTCAAACCAAACAGAGCAGCATTAAGGCTAAGTATTTTGCACTGTGTTGCCGACAGGACAACAAACTATTTATCTTGATAGCAATGTATCTTTAACCGAAAACACTTACATATCGCTTCCCATTTACATGACAAGAAAATCATAAAATGTAGCGACACTGTGGTAATGGATTCCTGTGAAGTTAACAATGCTACAGCGGGGTCTTTTAGTAATATGACAAATACATGTATGATTTTGTCACCGGAGCGTGAAGATGGCATTGTAAAGTTTAATTAACGAGTCAAAACCAAAGGTCTGTTAGCCTATTCAACTCTACCGCGTCTTACTGTTTACCACAGTATTTTATGTGGTAGCAAACCTAGGTAAAACCTCAGAAAAATTTCGGCATGCTGCGTCATGGCTGAGGCGAGAATGCGGTATTAATCTGCGAATCGGCTGCGGCGAAACCTCGGTAGAAGGTTAACTAGTTTCAGGCAGTACTGTAATTTATAAAGTGAAGGTCCTTACTACATTTTAATGCTTTCTGTGATCTGTTACTGATTATGTAATAACCAAAGTTATTCTCCCATTTTGATTGGTTCTCGCCTATGACCTGTTAGAGGGCAGATGCAGTTTTTCCCTCTGCTGTTTTAAAATGGTGGAAAGTTTTGAGAATAGGATAATATTTTATGTTACTGGGCAAAAAAAATAAGGTACAAAAAAGTCTTGCTGTGGAATTGAACAGTTTTGAGTAGCCAGAAGAAGAAAGATAAAGCCGTTTCTTTTAGAAAATGATCCAGAAAAGATTTTCAAGCAGTCTCAATCAGCAGTCTAGCAAGACTAAATTAAACCATTGCTTTATCTCAAATTTAACAAACCCAATAAACAAAATGTTCCGAGAGAAATTTATTTAAAAAGTTCAACTTTTCCTAGTGTCAAAACTACTGTTGACACACTGATTGATGTCAGGAATGAAACATCAAAACATCACTTCTTAAAATCGGAACAGTAAACACAAATGTTCCTGTCCTTTTCAGGGCACAGTAGCGAGTTAAGTATAGCTAACCACAGCTCACGGCCAACAGTATCGCAGCTAAAATGTGTCTCTGACTATATCAAACTGATTTGAGAATTACCAACCACAGAAGATGAAAATCTCCACTGTCATTTACGCTCCTTTCATTCAAAACTCGAATCAAATGGTCTCTAGGTTGACCGCAACCACAAGTTTTCCGAGGGTATTTTTTTAACTCCTGCAATTTTCAAGGCCAAGTCCAAACTTTTCGGCTCACAGGGCTGCTCTGATGACAAAAACTGAGTTTTTATTCCACGAGGAGTGACGCTTGAGTCAGGTTTGACAGTGTGGCGTGATTTTCCTCAACCAATCACAATTCTTTGCTATGCACAGTAACCAATGAAATTGCTTCATTTTTTATAGATAATAGATTATATCAAATGGCTTTTTTTCATCTTCACCAAAGTGGGCAAAGGCCGGCTTTTGCATTATGTTGAAATATTTTGAAATAAAAGATCTCATGGAATCTATATGTTTTATAATAAAGGAACTATTTAGTCAAAATCTTTCAACTTTTCAAAGGTTTGGCCTTTCCCCACTTTGATAAATAATAATAATAATATAAAAATAATAATAATAATGAATTTGCATTGGCATTTCCACGAGGTGGCTCTTCATCCACTGATTCCAGTTCGAACTAGAATTTAGAAGTGTTGGTTTTTGTGGAGGGAGGAAAACTGGAGAACTCGGAGAAAAACCCTCGGAGCAGGGACGATAACCAACAACAAACTCAACCCACATATGACGCCGGGTCCAGGAATCGAACCCGGGCCACAGTGGTGGGAGGCAAGTGCTATTACCACTGCACCATTCCTACTCCCCAAAATAGAAAATAGTAATTTGACATATTATTATTGTCTATGCAAAATGAAGCAGACCCAGTGGTTGACATCCTTGGGACCTTATTACAGTCTGCCGCTGTTTCCAACCATTGCAAATCTTTACAAACCATTGCAGCACAGAAAGCTGGACAGTAAGTTTTTCCCCTCTGAAGTACTCTGTACGCTGCAAGAAACTTGGTCTGAGACCTACAGTGTGAAAGTGAAACACTTAACACTTAATGACTGGTCCCGAGGGGAACAGTAAATTTTGTTTCCTGAGAATCTGAATGTTTCCCGAGATGAATTTAAGGGAAACATTGAGATTTGAGGGAAACAAAATTTACTGTTCCCCAAGGGATCAGTCATTAAGTGATTTGTTATATAGCTAAACAAAACAAGCAAATTTTGAAAAATGCGCCGAGATTCCAGCGACAACATCAGGCCACTTCCCATCACATGCAACAGCGGTCAACATTTCGCGGGTAACAGTGAACTGTTACCCAATTGATGTCATAGTTTTTGCAATTTGGGAGCCCGAGTCACAATTTTAGGAGCCCAGAATTAATTTAAATTTAACCTTATCCTGGGTAAGCCTAATCAGGCTACAGTAGCTCCGCTTTTAGGTTGACCTAAATCTATACATTAGGGCGATTTTCAACTGTGGCTGTTTTCGGCTGTTTTGTGAGCGTAGAGAGACTTTGTAGCTGTGTTTTGGTCTACATGTATATTTCTCGTAATAAAAGCAAAACAGGACCAGAGTGGCAGTTGTTTTCTGTTTCATTTATTGTGTGAATGATTTTTTGATCGGTTTCTTGAGAAGATTGAGGTCGCCGAACAGATTCGATGGGATTGAAAACTCCCTGTTTAGGCGCCCACTCGTGCTCCTTGAAGAAAACTTTAGTCGCCCGGACTCAGAAAACAGAAAACAGAAAAGTTTAGTCGCCCGGTTGCCCGTTAGGCAGCAGCCTTGAACTAGCCAATAAATGGGCACGTTGTAGTGGGAAAAATGCAAGCTATCTAACAATGTTTAATGTTTGGCTTTTAACTTTGATGCCAGTTTTCCCTC
>JAEMPF020010408.1:27500-29390 GCA_022496165.2 Catalaphyllia jardinei
ATCCTGGTGACTATTGTGAATTTAAGCTTGTAGTGTAACACATTTTTTCCCACTACTTTACATTTACAGATCCTGCCAAAATTGTTAAACTTGTCAGTGAACATAACATTACATCACAACAAAGTGTGTCTTTGGTCTGTCAGGCAGAAGGAAATCCACAGCCGACTTATTCTTGGACACCATGTGATTCAAAGCAAAATGGGTGTCATAAAAGTGTGCTAAGTTTTAAAGCCAGTAACGAAAGTGTCTACAACTTGACCTGCAAAGTGGAAAATTACCTGGGCAATGATACAGGAAATACCATACTTTGTAAGTCCGCAAGAGCAAACGTACAGCATGTGTTATGATCATTAATTAAAAAGATTTGTTACATCAGGCAGCTGTAATCTTTTAATTATGTACAATAGTTCATGTTGTAATTACTGTTACTTCCTTATAGTAACCCATTTTATTATATATAAGATTATGTTAAAATTTGAGCGTTCTGATTGGTTCTTTTTTGGTTGGAATTTTGCCATACTGACCATTTCCCCTCACAGAAATGGTTATACTGTAAACTGTTTATTTTTTACTAACCTACACCTGTAGCTTGTTTTGAGCCGTACTGGGGAATATTGGCATTTTTGCACAGATAATTTTTTTTTATCAACTGGGTTGATAATGTGAATTGGCCACCGTTAAGAGATTCGAAAGCTGACGTTTTGAGCGTTAGCCCTTAGTCGGAGCGATTATCTTGTAATACTCGGCGATGCAGCACCATGGTTTCTTTAGAAACTTGCCTCCTTTATTCATTGACCTTATTCTCCTTTATTTATTGACCATGGGCCAACAGTCCTTAGTTTGGCCCCCAGACTTAGTTTGTAACAGGTTAAAATTACATAAGTCAATTAATTTTTTTCTCAAGCATCTGAGCGGGCCGGATGCTTAAATCCTCGAATTTGATTGGCTAATCTTACACACGTGACCGGTCCAGCTTTTTACGATATGGCCCACGGGCCAGATTTTTTCCCGCTGCTAGCAAATTTCACTCCTAAAAGTTAACGGTAATCGTCAATCTCTTGCCTTTTTTACACATCCATCGACGATTAGTCACCGCAAGTTTATTTGTTCTCTTTAAAATGGCAAGGAGAGTCACTGTAAGTAAATTCAGTTGAGTGTTATAAAGTTGTGAGAGTTTGCTTGGTTGCTTGTAGCTTGGCGCTGTAATGGCGCTTAATCTGTGTTTCCCTCGCCGTAGAATTTGAGTCAATTTCAGTCAAATTTACGTTTCTGATCGTTGCTGTTTTAAGGAGAATTTCTGTAGAATACACTTAACGAATTTCCTCGCTTTCTGCTATTCAATTTACGGTAGAAAAGTCTGATTTCAAGGGATTTTAAAAGTGACAACTGACAGACATTGTTTTTGTAGTAAAACTTCAAACTTCGCATGAAATTTCACACCGGAAAAACTGTTTTGGAAAACTTAACTGGTTAAACAAATGCAACTAGTTTAAAGTAGTTCGTAAACTATATGTTCTTTAATATATCTTTCTTTGCCTACTATCTGAATTATTCGCTCGTTGTGACTATTTTTTACAAATCGTTAGTAGACGGCACGCAGGTCGATTCAATGACAAGAGTTGGGTATACAAATCCATCCTTACTCTGTAAAGCCAATTTACTGCAGGAAAAAAAATAAACATGTTATTTACCGGGCTAGGTTGGTCCGTATGGGAACAAACTGTGCCCTTGGTCTGAGTAAAGCCGTACTCAAGACCTCGGGCACAGTTTTTTCCCATACAGACCTCCCGCCCGGTAAATAACATATATATATTTCCAAGGCTTCGTAGCAGCACGAAGTAAGATATGGCCTTTATAAACCAAACGATGTTTTTAAAGTTCATGTTGTTT
>JAEMPF020010408.1:34390-46890 GCA_022496165.2 Catalaphyllia jardinei
AAACAACATGAACTTTAAAAACATCGTTTGGTTTATAAAGGCCATATATATATTTGCAGGAATGAATGTGACCTATGTTCCACATATGGTCATATGCAGTTTTGTTTCAGGTAGATGACCTACTGATGCAATCTTGTCCTCCCCAATGGCTCTCTTTTTCTTATTTTGTTACGTGCACTTGGATAGTGCAGTGAGTGTCTGCTTTTCGCAATAGTTTACATGGGTTTGGGAATTTCTTTTGTTTTCAATTTGTTGATACAAAAATATCAGCCTTGCAACCCAACTGCATTAATAGCAAGGTGTGGAAACCAAACATCCAATTTACTTAATTTAATTCAACTCAGTTCAATTTTAATTTAAACTCTCACAAACGTTAAGTTTACAGTCAAGGATCTTACTGAACCAAATTTATAACACTACAACAAATTAAAACTTAAGTTGCAATTTCTTATTATGGTTGTACTAAAGAAAAGGTCCAGTTTGCTTGATAGCTGTTTAGGGCTCTGGTATCAATTATGGAGAAATTAGCCTTTCAACCGCAGTCTTTCTTCTGTACATGTAACTTCTTGTTCTAGCAGATATTACAAAAGCAGTTTTAAAAAGACCTTTTTAGACTGGCCTTTAAGCCTTTGTGATACATAAGCAGCACAGTGCTTAAATTAACGGTAGTTCAACAAATACAGGTAAAATTGCTTGAAATGATTGGATGGTCTAAACTCCTTTCCATGTACAGTATTTGTTTGTGTGTGTGAATGATACAGTGTTGACTTTATTTTTTTGTTATAGACATAGCAAGTGATGTAATTAACGTGACCCTGGTTATCACGAGTGAAGATTGTACTGATGGAGAATACAATCAACTGTGGGAGAAACTCAGAAAAACGGTAACTAACTAGTTTATGTACTGTAACCACTTGTACAACCAAACCTTATTATGTAGTAGCCCTTGAGGAATAGACAGATTTTCAATTCCAGTGAGGAAGTGAATTGGCAGACGGGCTGGGCAGCAGTTGGGCAGGCAGAACGACAGATAGACACACGCTACTAGACGGACCAAGGGACAAATAGACACAGACAGACAGAAGAACGGATGAACAGACAAGTGGGTAGACAGACAAACAGACGGATCAATTTGAATCGTTAAAAATTGCTTGTGTAGTAAATTGGACTCTTTGGAAAAGACTAAGCTTTTTTCATTCATGTTTTTGGGATAAGTTGGCTCTCTGGTATAAGGATTTTGATTATTGAGTTGCTTAGAAAGGGCAAGTCATGATCAATTGATATAAGGAAGAACTACAGTATTGCAGAGTTGGTTAAGTATTGTTAGGTTTTGAATTCGCACTACATATTCAGTTTTTCAGTTTAAATTAGGAATACTGCGCAGTGATCATCACACTGAAAATGAAAAGATGATGATTGAATCACTCATCTGTTATTGGCACGCCTTGGCACCATTTTAAGCAACATTTAACCATTACATTGGCTTATGGTTTTAAGTGATTACTGTTGAACATGTTCATTGAATTAACCCATTTAAAAGTGTACTGCTATAGTACCTATTACTAAGAAAGCATAAAATGAATTCGTTTCATTTCATGTTAATTTTCAGATCGAGGACCTCTTTGCTGGTGAACAAGGCTATGAAAGTGTACAACTGAAACGTATCAGGTATACACACAGTTTTAGATTGATTAGTTCAACATCACAAATTTCCTCAGCATTGCCTTTCGATTTTTCAAAAATGCTTGGGCAGAAACTTTCAGACGTCTGCTCGGCGCATTTAAGATCATGTTTTTGGGTGAGTTATTCGGGATGTTTTCTCTAGGCAGTATTTTATGTTTGAGATGAGAAACAAACAAGCAACAAACGAAGGGAAAGAGAAAATTGGAGAATTAAATGCTCACAGGCTTTGGTTGGGTTTAATGAACTCATTTATTCATACACACCGAATATTCTCCCCGTGACGTTATGGAGAATTCAACAGTTTTGATTGTATTAGTTTTGATTGCATTCTTCACAAACCCATTCTCTCTTGTT
The DNA here is from genome assembly GCA_022496165.2 of Catalaphyllia jardinei. Lineage (NCBI taxonomy): Eukaryota > Metazoa > Cnidaria > Anthozoa > Scleractinia > Caryophylliidae > Catalaphyllia > Catalaphyllia jardinei. The sequence goes on from JAEMPF020010408.1 coordinate 36,428, forward strand.
TTTCACCACACAGTGAGACAAACGAAAAAAAATATATAGGGCAACAAACTTATACCGTATCTGTTTTATTAACTGGGTCGTCAAACAGAAACAAGCTCTAACGAATACACATGTTCAAGGTCAAACGAAGTTTGCTCCACATCATTAATTTTTGTTTAAACGCTTTATTTTGAGTGAGTTTTGACCATCTGAAAGTTTGTGAAGTGAATAAAGCTCCTGTTCACTTTGGTCGTCATGTTACTTTGAACTTAAATTTTCATTGTTGTTCCAAGGTGTGGACGTGTTATTGTTGATCTGGCCCTGAAGTTCAGTTTCACTGTAAGGGAGATCGAGGTACTCTCTATACTTAGAGATGCTGTCAAGAGTGGAGCGTTTGGAGAGTTTAATGTGAGTGCCATAACAGGCACACGAGACACAGGGATAACACCAACCATGACCACAACTCCCACCAGCTCATCTGACAGTAAGCAGACCTTTGTGTATTTTGATTTTGTATTGGCTGGATTGGTGTCTTCTCCAAACTACTACAAAGATATAAGATTTAAAGCCTCCAGAGTTGGTTAGACAAGATAGCAAAATATCTTATGCATTCATGTATGGGCCCTTTGCACGACCCAGTCACATGGTACAAAGTCTCACATGCTGGGACGCAAGTTGCTCAGTGGGACCTCCAAAGCAAAGGTAGGTCCAGGTAGACTGGTACGAGTTCCTTTGCTTTGGAAGTCCCACTGTGCAACTTGCTCACCAGCATGTGTGATTTTTGTACCATGTGACCGGATAGTGCAGGGGGCCTATTGGCAGATCAAATGGAGAAATCAAGGTTTCGTACTGTATGTACGTGTGGGCCAATTTCAAGAATCACTTCAGTGAGGAAAATTCTTGCGTGGTACTGAGTCGTACAGTTTTTTTTTTTTTGGTCAAATAAACCTCTCAGTGTATTTTCCAGTGTCATTGAAAGCCCTACATACGTGTTATCGGGATTAAGACGTCTTAAATACGGAATAAAATATTACTAACCAACACTTACTTGCGGATATGCAGCTTTAGTCAGCCACACTGTACATGTATATGGTATACAACTTTTGGATAATTTCTACTTCAACTTCTGGATGAGATTTGTAATAAATTAGAAGCCATAAGACTGCAAATCTGCTAATAATAAGGCATACACCTCAATCATAACTGCCAAGTACTCAACTCTATTTTGTTTTCCAAACAAAACTTAACAAATTGGAAAATAAAAACTTCACAGCACAGTAATAAAGATGGTTTGAATTTATTAGTGTCTTAGTGTCGGTATTAATGTCTTAGTGTCGGTATTAAAGTGCCCATAACGTCAATTTTAATTTTTTATCTGATTCTATATAATTATAGTAGTTGATTTTGATAAAATGCATTTTTTTAGAAGTTGTGAAAACGTTTAAATTTGCCACCATTTCGGTCCACCATTCGTACCAGTCTTCCCTTGGTTTGGAATTAGTTGTGACGTGGATTCGGGAACACGTGACTTCAAGCTTGATTTATCTCGCTTGTTTTACCTCGTTTTAAGTTAACAGTTTATAAAAATGTTGGAAATTAGCATTTTGGATGGACAACGGAGCAAAAACAAGAGATAAATCAAGCCTGAAGTCACACGTTCTTGCATCTACGTCACAACTCTGAGCATGTCGATCTTGTGATCAGCGTCATAGGTCGACCGAAAGAAAATAGGATTTTCAGGTTTTAAAAATTCTTAAAAAATCGCTTTTTATTCGAAATTTTTTTTGGCAGAAGTTCGTTTCATGAAGTATTAAATCAGATGGAAAAATAACAATTTTGGCGTTATCGGCACTTTAAGGGTATTAACCAAAAACACAAGAATTGAACCTGGCCAGGCTAAATCTCTAGACGTCTAGGTGATCTTTTGTTTAGTGTAGTAAACTTGAGGCCCGTCTCCATTTCGCCATTAGTTTGTAAATTTGTCAGCAATGGCGGCTGCAACTTTCATAGTTAATTGAGTTTTCTTTTGTAGCATTACCATTGTAAGTTGGTTTCGTGTGCAACTCTTTAGAAATCAACTTTATCATGGATAACAATATTTACATTTTGAACATAAGAGGTGTTAGTTTGTGAAGAAAAAGGTCCATGGGTGACCAAGTTAAAACCATCTTGACGTAAAGTGAATGTTGATGGATGTTGCATTTTGTAGGTACAACGTGGATTATTGTTGGTGTCGTCGTGGGGGTAGTTGTTGTGCTCGCTGTTGCTGGAGGTGTAGCTTGGTATGTGTACAAAAAAAGGAAGTGTAAGAAGAGGGACAGTAAGGGTGAGTGTTTTAACCTTATAGCTGCTTTATTACGGCAAATGTAACTTGAAGAAATCCAGGCAGAGCAATAGTAATAACGTGATAACTGTATTTCTTTGAAACTGCTGCACTGGACAACTGCCAAAGCATCAGTTTTGTTAATGTTCGATGTTCTCAAGAGTGTCTCCATCACACACTAAAATGCCACAGTATTTTCTACCTAATTGAGTAATGGCACTCGTCATTAGAACCTTGAGTATTTGAGAACTCGTTCAAGGACAACTCAATTTGACAACTCCTTCGAGGTGTTATATTTGGCTTATATGTGACGGCATGCCATGGGTGTGGGAAATTTCCCTGCTTTTTTCCCCTTCTGGAGGAGACATTCATCTCACAGTTAACTGGCACTGTGGCGTCATTTACTGAGGTACTACGAAACAATATTGAGATAAAATTTCGTTCACAACACTGACTGAAATAAATCTCTCTGTGTCTCTTGTCCAAATGTTGCTTTGATTTCTCTAAGAAGTCCACAATAATGGATCTCAAGGAGAAGCAGGGTAAGTGTTTTACGTCGGCCTTTGTTATAAATATGCTGTCTAGTACAGATTGTAGCATACTACTTATGTTAGTACATATAGATTACTTCATGAAAAGTTCGCACATGCGGTATTTACACACGAGTTTTCTGATACAAGAACGAGTGCGTAATACCGTAGAAAGTACTTTACATGCTGTAATTTGTTTTTAATTTATACGTACTGAGATTTTCGGACAGAATCGATAGCATGAAAAACTCGTATGAAAATTTCTTTACCAATCACAATCGCGAAACGGCTTTCTCGCGTGTGGGAATAGCGTCTCATCCAATCAGAAATTAGCTGTCAAAATGAATCAGTTCGCAACGCGTTTAAGTTATTGTTTGCCCCTCTTAATCTTCATTCACAGAAGTTTGTGGACTTTCTACAAGTTTACTCCAGTTTTCTCCCAAATCCAGTAACAGCAGAACAAAAAGACTCGAGCAAAAACCCGACGAGACGTTAAGGTTAACTTGTTTAGGAATTCCTCAAACATAAAGAAGATCCAAAAAAACGTTTGAAAGAAGGCCAATGTATCGTAAGCATTATCGCCGACAAATAGTTTTACCAAGCAAGGAAATGTCTGGAAGCAAGGGCAAGGGAAGCATTTCAAACGCAGCTGAAGCGTTGACTGTTTAAGAAGTAAAAATACCGTACAAAAAAATATTTACACTAGGGTTTTGAAGCTTCAACAAAGTTCTTGCACTCAGATGGAATAAAAACATGACCTCGACCTTTGTTCCCCCGAATGAAGGGTGAAAATCTGGTTAAGGGTGACAATCTCAGTAAGTATATAAATTAATAAAGTTGTCTTCTGTGCGCTGAAATATGACTTGATATTGCTCAATCTTAGACTCTGTATGTTCAGTCGAATCGTCAATTGCAATTAATCAGATAAAGTAGAAAAATTAATTAAGAAATGGTTAAATAAACAAATAAAAAAATGTACAGCTATCCAAAACATGAATAATTTGTTCGTTCTACATATAGACGGTTTATCTTACAGTTACTGTATTGTGTGCATAGGTAATCACGCGCAATTAGCAATATATAACCACGCGAGCAATTTTTTAAAAGACTTAGAAAATTGCCCGACCTCATAATTACTTGTTAGCTAGTGATAACCTGCTGCCGTGTTGTTAACCTTTACGTCAGTTTCACAAAATACTTGAAGTTCATTATCTCAGTCTTTAACGAATAGGGTTTGTCGGCCGTGATGACTGTATTTCGAACCAAATTTAACAACAATAAAGAGGGCTTCTTTTTCACCTTCACCGGGGGCTAGGAAAACAGTAAATATCTCAGAATACTCTCGCTGGTTACCTGGGGGGACTCCCGTATAAAAAGGACCAGGGTGCTCTTCGAAAATTTTGAAAAAAATCCCTAAAAAAATCCCTAAGTTTTGTGGGCGTTCGTTGGATTTTTTCCACCCTTAAGAGCTACCAATTCTTATATAACACACTATTTCCTGTCATATTGTCTCACCTCAATACCTTAAAAGGTACTGCCAAAGCTCCAGCTGTGGCCGTCTTGAGGCCTAACACCCTAAGAGGAACCAATTTTTTTTTTTTAACCCCGCGTACAGGTTTTAATAATAGGGACTTTAAGATCCGAGACGCGACGGCTGTAAGACGCGGCCGGAAGTAAATTGTCAAAGAGGTGACATATTGCGCATGCTCACGCCGTCGTCCTGATTGCATCACGTCGCGTCGAGAACGTGGGTTTGGCAATTTTCACGTGCTGTAGAAAATGTGAGTATATTCCTTCCAGTGCTTCAATTAAATGATAACATACTCCTCTAAACATGAAAAATTAGCAATCTAGGATCATTGGACGTAATTTCTGGCGACATTTTAGATCGTAGAGATGGAAGGATTTTGATTTTCTTTTTAATTTCTTTCACGTGTACGAAGCTTATAGAATGGCAGCGCCTTCGAGCAAGGCTTGCAAGTAAGTCACGAGCTACAACTCCAACGAGGGAATGCAGGAGTGTTCTGTATACTTTCCACGTCACTTGTCCCGTTGCATTTTCCAATTTATTGCGTGCACCTGCCGCTAGACTAACTCATTTAAGTTTGAATTATCTAATTCAATTTTATTACCACCGCTTTCGTTGATTTGGGAAACATAACACTCGAGGAAGCGTGTCCAAAATTTCCATCAGTCTTGCGAATTATAGAGAGATCGGATCGAAATCCACCAATCACAGCCCGCTAGCATGACGAAAATAAGGTCTAAAGGTCATACTACTGGCTGTGATTGGTGGATTTCGATCCGATCTGTCAATAACACGTAACACTGACGGAAATTTTGGAAACGTTTCCGGGGGTGTTTTGTTTTCCAAAGTCGCGTATCAACGAAAACGGTCGTAAACTTTGTGTGTTTTTATACCTTCCTTTAGTTCAGTAATGTTTTGGACATACATGACCATGAAGCCATCCGTACTCTTACTGCGTCAAGAAGCATCGGAATATCCCTGTTTTCCACTTGGAAATCGGCTTTACATTCGGCTGGGTCTTAATTCGCGGGGGAGAACTTTTCATACGCTGAGTGAGGAAAAGGAATATTACTCGGCCTGTATGCCTTTTAAGCAGAACAAACTCTTCTTCGTCTATGTTCTCTTCTCTTAGCCACAAACACAGCATTTCTTGCACTTCCTTGAATAATGCTTTGGTTATTCCTGCGAAAGAAATGCCGAAGAATCACACTGATAAAGAGCGTTTCGCAGCCGCGTCGTCTTGCATCTTAACTTTACTTTTTGCCACGCAAACGACGGCGTTCTAGTCCCAGTTCTTTATCAACCAGGACGTTCCAAGAGCCGTGGCGTCTCGGATCTTAAAGTCCCTAATAAGGTTACATGTACATCGGTTGTGAATCAATTTACTCATTGAGTAACCAGGCCTCGAAAATATTATATTCCCCTCCTACGGCGGTGAATATATAAACAACAGCCTCCTTGGCGCGAAAATATGGTAGGATATTTATTTGCGGACATCATCTGTTCCGTATTTTTGCGCCAAATGGAGGCTATTGTGTTAATTATCATTCAAATATTCTTCGCAACATGCGCAGTTTTCAGCTGGGAAATATTCGGTCACGTGACGCGTTTAGACCAATCGCGCGCATGCGAAAATATTTGATGGCATATAGAGCGTCATATAAGGAATCGCTCAACCAATCTGAGAACTGGAAACTCTTTGTTCAGCTCTGAAATGATACTCCATATACATATGTGTTAGAATCACTATTATAGCCATACCTCGTAATTTATTCTAATTTTTCTTTCCCTCCTTTTTTTCTTAAATTGCTTGTCTATTATTTATTTATCGGTAAATTAGGATTCTTCATTGGTAGAGGCCTTATCAGTCTCATCAACCCGAGAATAAATAAAGTTCTGTGCATGTAATTGCTAAGTAGGTTATTGTTTCAGGGGAAACGTTCAGGAGGAAGGTTATGTTCAAGTGAACAAAGGATACGAAGACAGAGCTAATCGCCGCTCTGGAGGAGGCAATACCTCTTCAGCGCCTCCGGTTCTTTATGACACTGCACAGACTGGTAACAGAGGAGCAGCGAAGGGGGCACCTTTACCACAGTATGCTCTAGTTGATAAATCCAAAAAGAAACCGAAGGTGCGTATATGATGGAGTAAAATTCAACTGTAATTTAGAGCTTTGCCTTTTTGCTATTTCCTTAAACGGGGCTGTTACATGTAAATGAAGGTCATCTATGAATAAAAATAACACCCCTTTACTTTAAACGAAAATCAGCCGTAGTCGATTTAGAAAGCTTTATTTTTTAGTATCAGAAGAATTTCGGGCTAAAAGTTTGGGAGTACCGACAAAAGTGAAAGTAATTCGGCGTAAAGAATAGGGGAGGAGCAACATGTACGTGAGGCAAAGTTGTTGACCGAAAATTAAACGATAGCATGTATTTTTCTCAGGAATGTTATTACGTAAGAATATACCACTAACAGGCGTAAAATTGACAATTAGAGCAATGTATGATTATAACATAATATTTAGCATAACAAACTCTCATCATTTTCGAAGATACAACATTTAGACACTTTTTGTATCGCCGAGCGTGGTAATGTCAACCAGTTGTATAAATATTTAATGACAAATGTGAGGGGAAAATGGCGAAATACTGTTGTGGTTGTTGTTGTTTTTTTTGTTTTTTGGGTGAGGGGAGGGGGGGGGGGGGGCTAAATTTATGCAGTAATGAGCCGCAACATTAAAACAGATTATATAATTATCTTAAAGAAACCCAAGCCAGGGGAACTTCAGTATGCTGAACTTGGCGAGTTCTCTACTGGACAAGGAGGGCAAAGGTCTTCGCTTTCTCCTACCAATCGTGTCACTGAAACACAGTACGCTGACGTTAACGCCATGTAAAGTTGAACCACGTGGACCAAGTAAGGACGAGAAATAAGCGAGGCAAAGCCAAGTAGTTTACTAGCTATAGAGTATTTTCACTTGACTTCACAGCACCCGTATTTGTGTCCATACACAATGAAAGGACAGCCATTTTATTGCATACAGCTGGTGCGCCCGCCGTAAGAGCGGTAGGCAAAACTGAGCTGTCCTACCGAAACGACACGTTAATAGGCTTTTTATTCGGAGCTAACAGTAATAAAGACAAGGCCAAAGTTGCTTTGGCCTCTTTCAATAGTTAACTTGAAAATTCCGGGTTTAATTTGACGAGGAACACCATATAACACAGGTACTATCCTACCTAGCGACACTGGACGAACTGCGAGCGAGTTGCCATGCCGGAAGCCGGCGACCCATTTTTGGCGTCAAATTAGAAGCCTGGACACATAAAATGTTTCATATTTTTCTTTTTTTCGTAAATATTTAATGCCATCTCTTACGAGGAAAGTTATCTAATTTCAATGCCTTTCCTGTTAACTTACATGGACTCAGGACAGTTAAGTTTTTCCCGCTTGCTGAATCCTGATTGGTCAGTTCGAATTTCAAGCGCGCCAGCCAGCCGTATGTAAGGTTTGGTATCGCAAACCAAACTCTCCTTGTGTAAACACTCAATTTTATCACCGATAAATTTGCATGACTGCGGGCCACGTGAGTGAAAGCACTCTATAGAATGAACATAAATAAATTAATTAGTCAATCAAGGTTTAAGGTGAATTGACCGAAATATAGATTAATTGCCCCAAAGTGGAAACTTAACTACTGTTAAAAGTGGGTAGCTTCCAGTTTTTTCCCTCTTATCCAGGTAATCCTTCTCTACTGCTTTAGTTGTTTTGGTAGCTGCTAGATAAATAGGGCTGGCTATGCAAAGAAGGATTTTCATTGATTTGAGTGAAGTGACTTTGCAGAGCAGAGTTTTCATAAAGGGGGGATAGTAGTAACTTACATGAGCTTCTAAAAAAAACCTGTAACCTCAGACCGCCGCCATCTCCCCGCCCCCTCCTCCCTCCTCCCGGTAAAACGTGCCAAAACAACCGGTGAGTCCTTCAGCTATTTTGACCCTTGATGGACCTACAAGGATGCCCCTGGAGAGTTGGGGTGGAGGGTACCAACATAAGGCCCATTTTCTCTCCCCTCCCTTCCCCCCCCCCCCCCATTTTCTTCTCCCGCTCCCCGAGCACGGGATTTGGCCATTGTTATGTGTAAAGGCCTTTTCACTAAGCAATATAAACTTGATTGAAAAGATAATTTACAGCGGAATATTCCGTACAGCCCCTATTGCCCCCCGTAGAGACTGAAAGTGTATGTAGACAGTGAAAAAATTATATTCAGTAAGATCGTCTCTTGTCCGTAGCAAATCATGTTTTTGTAGATTTTAAGATGCCAATTATGTGTTGAATGACTAGTGGCATGAATGAAGAACTGCTTGTTGTTATGATCATGATTTGGACAATCCAAGAAGTGATTGCTTGCAGCAGTGGATAAGTGTCACTCTAAAAAGCGAGTTAGTCAGGGATTTTTTACGAAGGGTGTGTTTCTTTTCTATTTTAATTTGTAACCGTATTCTACGCACAAAGTGCCCTCTGGGTGATGCCTTAATTACGCTTGACGAAAACTTTTAGCCTGTATCGGAGAAAGGGTTTTATTGTTTGTAGATCAAGTAGCTTCAGTGATGATCATATTTAGTCAGCTTAAGAAGTTGTGATTTTTTTTTTTTTTGTAGAGTTGGGAGAAGATTGGTTCTCTACCAACTTAGATTTTCAATAACAAGATCAATTTAGAATGTGAACTTCTTTTTTAGCTGTCAATTTCAATGGTGAGGCTCTCACCTGAGATAAGCGATATACAGTAATGCATAGATCAATTATCTTTTTTTTTATGCGGATGGAGGCTAATGCCACTTCCCTTACTGATTCAAGCAAGCAGAAAAAAAAGGGAAGCCCGCAGCTCATTTTGTTTACCGCTTTTTATAGAAAATATGAGTTCCAGAAATTTATTCTGAGACTAAAGCTTAGTGAAAGTAATGAATAGTAGCTGCGCGATTATTAAATAAAGCATATTATTTCACCAGTTAACAAGTCAATAAGCTAAGGCAATCTCTTATGTTGTCATGGAACACTGCAGGAATTTGAAAACATGAGAGAAATTGAGTAAAGGCCAACCACAGACGAGTGATTTCTTTGTTTTCTCCAGTATTTCTAAATACCTTGAGTGTTTTATGACTGCCTAATTGACCGCTTTGTTTTCTTGATATACTTCACGATATGGATTTTGCACACAATACAATATGCCTTTCAAGGTAATCAGAGCTGCAGAAAAACCAAGCAGTTTTGTAACGATTCCCAAATATATCAACTTGTAACCTTGTACTAACCCTCGGAAGTGCAACAAACCTTCTCTCGCGCCACCCCCAAGTGCCTTCTCATCTGCTTTAATGATGTATGTGGTCAACCATGCAGTAATTTCTGAAACGTAGATTTTGCAAAAAGAACCGAAAGTTGGAAGTGAATTAGTGTAATTATTTACTGGCTTTACATAAGACCAAAGAGTTGGTTAACTGTCCTGTTGCATCATGCTAAAGAAAAAGAAAAGGCTGACACGAGGATCACATTTTCCCGCAAGATACAAGCGAGGTGATATCTAGTGTTTATTCCACGGTTTGATTAGTGAAAATCCACACAAGGTGGAGATGTTTCCTCTTCTTACAAATTTGTTTTTGTTAGGTCAGGTGCACATCCGAGGGTTACCACATGAATCAGTAGATTTCTGTACTATAACCAACAGATAACCGTGAACCGTGAACCGTTGGTTCACGTAATTTTTACTGCCGATTTCAGTGCAGTGAATAGAACGACGCGATTCGATCGTCTCGACGTGATTCTTGGTGCTGACCGAAAGGAGCGCGGCCTCTGGGGACGAGAATGGTCATGCTAGTAATTTACCAGAGTCACGTGATTGTGGTCGAACTTACAAATCATGCAGGGCCATTGATACTTGATGATGATTCGAGATATCGCCCTCTTCGACCAAAATCCTGCGACTCTGTTAAGTAAACTTAAACGAAGCTGAACGTAGAGGCAGCTTTTACTGAGTACCAGTAGCCTTTGTAGTCAGTGAAGCCTTGGCCAGAGTGAAAGGTGGCTACCTTTTCCTATTTTGCGTAGTTTCAGG
>JAEMPF020010408.1:51890-58136 GCA_022496165.2 Catalaphyllia jardinei
TAATACAGTGTACAGGGTATCTGCCACAATGTTGCAGTTATGATGTTACTGCACACAGGATGGAATGCAGCACTCAACTTCCAAGTCAGTTTGTTCAATGAACTTTGTGCAGAAATTAAGATCACATCAAGTTGTCTGTAAATACAGAGAAACCAAAGAAAGTAATAAATAATTGAACTCTTTTACATGTATGTAGAGTGTATGTGCCATTAATATTCAAAGGCTGTTGCCTAAGGAAATTTTTAAGGAGCTCTTCAGGCTCCTAACTTCAAAATTTAGGAGCCCAAGCCACTTTTTTAGGAGCCCAGGAAAAATTTGTTGTGGTCAATAGGAGGGGGTGGGGTAGGGTGGAGTGAATTGTGTAAATTTGGGAGAGGGGTCTGGGTGCAGAGATTTTCCATGAGACATAATAGCCTCCATTTGGCACAAAAATATGCTTGGATATTTGTCCACAGACATTATCTGTTTCGAGAAGCGATAAGGAGCAGAGAATGTCCAGGGACAAATATCTGTGCATATTTTGGCGCCAAATGCCTATTGTGTTTGTTATCCTTCAAATCTTTTTTTGCAATATGCACAGTTTTGAATTTTAACTGTGGAATTTTCTTAGATATTCCACAGTTTTAGCTTGGGAATATTTAGTCACCTGACATGTTTAGACCAATCGCTCATGAGCGGAAATATTTGATGGATTATAAGGCCTAATATCAACCAAATGTTTGGTATAAAGCATTCAGCAAAGTGACCAGGTCATGATTAAGAAAGAACACTATTTATGGTCAAACAAATTCCATAATTGGTGTATTCATGCAAGTGCTGCAGCTTTACAGAAATTTGTACATGTATTGCTAATTCTATTTAAGACAACAAAATACATTGTACAAACCATGAAATGCAATGAAAACAAATAAAAATGAAAGACAATTTAGGGGTTTGAATTTGGCCTTTCTGAAATTAAATGTGCTTTCCTTTCCCAGGGTTAAGACATAAGGATAAACAAAAGGTGATTTGAGACAGCATTACTGCATTATATTGGCTGCTTCTTTGGAGAAAATACATTATTGTATATTGGGCAGAACAGCAACAATTTGCTTGATAATTTAAAAAATAAAACCCTAGTATGCAAAAAGAATTGCAATGATGTTTTGTTTTTGCTGGCTAGTTTCTTGACTATTTTGACTTAAGTCGTAAAATTATATCCTTTCAGACACTAAATTTATTCAGTATACATGTATGTACAGTAATGAATATAGATAAATTTATCTTTATTCAGTTGCAAATATGTCAGAACCAGACATCACTCCAATTCCAAACATATTTTTTGTCAAAGTAGTTATTGTGCAGCTTGGAATCAGTAGGGGATCAACAGAGACAGTCCATTGTCATACATGATGTAGAAAATCTTATTCAATAATCAGAGCTTGAAATGCATTTTTGGGCGATTTTCAAATATGACTGTTTTCAGCAAATTTGTGAATGGAGAGAGACTTTGTTGTTGTGTTTTGGCCCATATCTCTCGTGATAAAAGCAAAACAGGACCAGAGTAGCTGTTAATTGTTTTCTAACTTATTGTGCGAATGAATTTTTGACCAATTTCATGAGAAGATTGAAGTCATCCGACAGATTACATGTAGATGTGAATAAAAACTACTGGTTATGTACCCACTCAGGGTCCTTGAAAACAACTCTAGTCACCTGCAACTGTAACTCAGGCACCTCAGGCAACCTGCTCACTTGTTAAACAGCAGCCTTGATATTGGTAATCTCACAGAAGCTGCATCCATATTGAATACTAATTAAGCAATTCGCATACTAATTAAGCAATCATGGCGGACGGACGTTCAATCTGTAGCTCTGATGCAGATGCTGTTCATGTTTTAGAAACCGAGTTCTCCTCGCTCAATCCAGAGTCTTGTGAGTTAGAGTGTCTTCATCTTAATGATGGAAAGTTGGTATGGATGAATGACTTGGAATCTCTAAAGAAATTCGTGGAAAATGTTTTAAAATTGCAAGGAAAGTGGCTAACGCCTGGCGGGAATACAAAGCAATTTAAATGTTCAAACGGCAATGTTATCATCAATTGGTACAGCAAGAAACAACAAACTCTGAATTTTCAAGGTCGCGATGGTCCGGCTTTAAAGGATAAGCTGATGGAATTAATTCACAAGAAACCGAGAAATATAAGTGAAACGCAAGATGCCAATTCTCTGAGCTCCACTGAACAATCATTTCAACCACCTACACTATTGCAGGAGACCGACAGCGGCGAGAGTAATTTTCAAACGCCGACTGATGGCGAGAGTCTGCTAAATGGTTCTGAAAAGCGACCAAATTCAGAAATCATTGCCGATATTGAGGGATTGAAACTCGATTTATTGATCCTTCAAAAACAGGTTCAAGAAAATACAAAGCTTCTGTCGATGGAAAATATTCAAAAACAAGATGGAAATGCTTTAGGTGTCGAGCTCCTCGACTACAAGAAGAAGTGTGAAAAGTTATTATCCACCATATCCAAAAAAGACAATGCAGTTAATGAGTTGGAAGAAAAATGTTTGTTCCTTGAAAGCCGAGTTCTGTCATTAGAGCAAGAAAATGATTCTCTAAAGTTAGCACTAACCATCATTACGCGAGAAAAGAGTGAAGTTGAAAACAATCAACTACAATCAAATGATCGTTGGTCCGTGGCAAAGCCGCACCCGAGAAGTACAAATGCAAAACATAGCCAGAAAACAATGCCCGCTAATACAATTCAAACCCGTAACGGATTTGAGCCTCTTCAAGCTCAAATTGAACATCAAATCGAAAGAAATGTAAGCAACCAAAATGGGAATAGCGCTGTCACAGGACACAGAACATCTCCGCCGTCCTCAGAGATCAGAACGCGAAACACTAACTTAATCAATTCGTCAGATCAATTTGATCATTCACAGCCCAACCGTCAGAAGAAAGTCATTATAGCGGGTGATTCTACTCTCAAATATCTACAAAGCCATAAAATGTCGAAGAATTCACAAGTTAAGATTGCCACCTTTCCGGGATGCACAACGCAAGACATGAAGGATCATATCAAGCCACTACTACGCAGAAACCCAGACGAGATAATCATCCATGTGGGAACCAATAGTTTACGATCCTCCAATACTCCTCGTGAATGTGCAGTAGAACTGATTGACCTAGCCGAAGCTATCAGCTCTGAATCTTCAACTGTGATATCTATATCCGGTCTCATCAATAGATCTGATGACGAAGCCCTTGCACGTAAGGTACCTGACGTGAACAAAGTACTTAAGGAATGCTGCCAGCAAAAGAACTGGGGTTTTGTTGACCACTCTAACATTTCAAGAACTAGCCACTTAAATCGAAGTGGTATTCATTTAAACAAGAATGGCACCACGCGCCTAGCTCAAAATTTCATTAACCATTTACGTGTAGATTAGGATATTGCCGTCTGGGAATCCGACTCGGCTGATGTCCATAAGGATACCGACTGCGGTAAGTCCATCTGCCCCACAATCTTTGGTCGAGGTTTAGCCATAGCGTCCCTTAACATTAATAGTCTGTTGTCTCATATTGATGAACTTAGAGTTTTTATGTCCACTTCAAAAGTTGATATTTTACAGATCAACGAATCAAAATTAGACTCTACAGTACGTGATGACGAAGTATACATACCTGGCTTTGAAATAGTCAGAAAAGATCGTAAAATTAACGGAAGGAATGGTGGTGGAGTATGTACATACGTTCGCACTAATCTGAACTATCGAATACGCAATGATTTAAATAATGATCTTTTGGAGTGTCTTTTCGTTGAAATCAGTAACCCACGAAGTACACCATTTCTGGTCGGTACTTGGTATCGACCTCCAAGTTCTCCACTCAATTTATTTAGCGAATTTGAGAATGTTATTGCAAAAATTGACGCAGAAAATAAGGAATTATATTTACTTGGTGATATCAACTGCAATTTGTTGCCTGAAGCAATTGCAGTTAATTCTTCTCATCTGATAAACATTTTCGATATATATGGTCTTAGTCAGTTAATCACTGAACCAACACGTGTCACCCCGGACTCAAAAACATTAATTGATTTATGCATAACGAACTCCCCAGAGAAGGTTACAAATTCCGGTGTCATTCACCTTGGCATAAGTGACCATTCTCTTGTTTTTTTGTCACGTAAGACTCAATACTGCCGTGCTGGCCCTCGCGTGATTGAAACACGACAATTTAAACACTTTAACAGAGGAAAATTTTTAAGTGACCTCAACCAACTACCTTGGGCCAATGTTGATTTGTATTCTGATCCCAATGAAATGTGGCGTATATGGAAAGAAATGTTTCTTGGTTGCGTCGACAAACACGCGCCACTTAAATCCAAAAGAATTCGAAAAAAACGATCTCCATGGATTACTAGAGAGTTACTGAACAAAATCCGAAAACGGGATTTCCTTAAAAAGAAGGCAATCTCCTCCAACAACCCGGCTATATGGGATCAATTTAGGTGCGCAAGAAATCAGGCAAATAACGCTATTAAACTTGCAAAAAAACTCTATGTTTCTGACAACTTGGAAGCCAGCAAAGGTAATTTGCGCAAAACATGGAATATTATCAACGAGCTAACTTCACGTAACAGTGGTAAGTCAACGAATATTACGGAGATCAAAGTAGATAATAAAATAGCAAGTAACCCTATGGATGTTGCGGAAACTATTAACGATCACTTTACTAATGTTGCGCAAATATTAGCACAAGATATTCCTGTTGTCGATGCTAATCCTGAGTCTTATTTAGAGCCCACTGACCATTCGTTTTCTCTGCAAATTCCGAGTGTTGATATTGTTTCTAACTTATTGTCGAAAATTGATGAAAGCCACCGGTCTTGATATGATTCCGAGTAAACTGTTGAAAATGGCTGCTAATATCGTCGCACCCTCTCTTACCTCAATATTCTCAAAGTCTATTCTAACTGGGATATATCCAAACGATTGGAAAACGGCCAAAGTGACTCCACTTTTTAAAAAGGGCATTAAATCTGACCCTAACAACTACAGGCCAATATCTGTAATCCCTATAATTTCGAAAGTTTTCGAAAGAATTGTTTATAATCAACTTTTCCATTATCTAGATGATAATAAATTGCTACTAGGTTGCCAATCAGGGTTCCGTTCTCTACACAGTACGCTCACGGCTTTGCTTGAGGCAACAAATGCTTGGTCAGTAAACATCGACAATGGCCTTTTAAATGGCGTTGTCTTTATTGACCTTACTAAGGCATTCGATACCATTGATCATGAGATCATCTTGCGTAAAATGTCATATTTGGGTGTCGATCAGGCGGCCATAAAATGGTTCTCGTCGTACTTAAGTGGCCGAACCCAAAGATGTAATGTCAGTGGCAAACTATCATCTGCTCGTACCCTTAGTTGCGGCGTGCCCCAGGGTAGCATATTAGGTCCTTTGCTATTTTTAATTTACATTAATGATCTTCCCAACTCCCTGCGGGGCGCCGTACCAAGAATGTTTGCCGATGACACCAACCTTACGTTATCTGCTAAAACGTTAACAGAACTTAAGCTAGCTCTAACGCCTGAATTAAATAACCTTAGCCGTTGGCTGAAAGCTAACAAGCTCAGTCTAAATGTTGCTAAAACCGAGCTAATGATTATTGGATCAAGACAAAGGCTATCTGCCCAATGTGACGATGTAGAAATCAGAATTGATGACCAAATTATCAAGAGAGTCGTTCATACCAAATCCTTGGGTCTTACCATAGATGCTCACCTCTCTTGGGGTAAACATGTTGAAGAGATTTGCAAGAAAGTCTCTTCAGCTATAGGCGCCCTAAAACGCGTGCGGTCGTTTATATCCAAAGAAACTGCAATTCTAATTTATAACACCTTAATTATGCCTTATTTTGATTACTGCAGCCCCGTCTGGGACTGTTTGAGTGCTTACTTGAGTGATAAGCTCCAAAAATTACAGAATCGCGCAGCCAGAGTTATTACTAAATCATCCTTTGATGCGAGCTCAAACCACCTTCTTTCCACCCTCAACTGGGAGAAGCTATCTCTTCGCCGAAAGAAACAAAAAGCCTTAATGATGTATAAAACTATGAATGACCTTGCTCCGGAATATCTACAAAGTCTTTTCTCTCAGCGTCACTCTGCTTACAACTTAAGAAACTCTGAGGGAAGGCTGACAGTAGTAGATGATGTTGGGAATTATCCGGATTACTGCCTTCCCCTA
>JAEMPF020012212.1:0-15000 GCA_022496165.2 Catalaphyllia jardinei
CAATTGAATTATTTTCAAGATTTCGATACGAAAGCCGGGAAAGCCAATTATAAAATTTGAAAAAAAAAAACAGACAAAAGCCCTTAAGATAATTTCAGTTGTGTATTTTCGACGAAACCCGCTTGTTTACAACAAAATTTTCACGGAAGACTACTATCCATCCGGGTATTTCCGGCGGACGACTACTATCCATCCGGGTATTTTCGGTGGACGGGCACTATGGGCTGATAGTGGCCCTCCGCGGATGAACACTATCGCGTCACGTGATCAATTTAAACCAATAAGAATCGGAGAAAATTTAGTTGTGAACTATAAATATATCGACCGATAGTCGGTCGATAGTCGGGCGATATATCGGTCGACATATCGACCGAGACCACCTATAGTACAGATGATCCGGTAACACTATCCCCTAGACAAATAGTCAATTTCTGATGAATAAAAAGTTACAAAAATACAACTAGGTTACTTTCTGCCAGATCAGACTTGTTATCAAACCAAATCAGTTGTTAATTCACCCCAACCAATTTATCTGGTTTAGTTTTATCCACCCATCCCATGAGCATGGCCTGATATTTTAAAATTGTCATGGCATGTTATCTCCTACCCCCAGCAGTATTTGATTATATTATTCAAAGATAGAAAATAAAATTAATATCCTATGTTAATGTTGGAGTCTTGTAACTCGCTACTTTCTATTTCAGGCCAAATAGGTAAAATAAAATAAGTCAAAAGTCATTAGTTCTTTTGGGCAGCACAAACCTTTATCTAGATGAAGCTTATTGAGTAATTCTCATTTGAGTGTGCATGGTCCTTTGAGCAGCACAAGCATGGAAAGCAGTTGATTTAGTTTGCATTATAATTACTATGATAAGCCATTAGCTCAAAAAACTTGCACCATTTTTTCATTCAATCAGAAGTAAAATCAGTGGAAAATTGGTAGAAATAAAGTTAAATTGTGATTCACACAGATGAGTTTTCCTGCACTTTGCTTCAGCCACATGTATTTACTTCAAGCTTTGACTGGTTCACTGGATTGTCTGTGTCCTTTGTGACTGTCCAACTTTGGTTTGGGTTTTACCACACTCTATTTTAATGTTGGGGAATACCCCCAGGGATTAACCTGCAATCATAGTCCCTACCACCTATACCCAAGAATTGAATTTCAGGAACTGAAATGGAACCCCAGACATGGCACGGCATAACACAGCATGTCTGCTGGTCCCATTGATTAGTATCATATTTTCAGGGTTGTTATGTTATGACATAGTAAGAGAGTTTCTAACCCATATGTGCAAGTCAATAATTATTGTCAGTTTAAAACAATGCATATTTTGTTAACAACTCAAGCTTATCGGATAGACAGGTTTCACAGTAATGATTCTCTTTTGCAGGAAATAAACCATTCCACCAAGACAAATAGAACTCTTTATGTCAGGGGTAAACACCGAGAAAGATGGAAGCTAGTAGTCGGACCCCTATGTTCCAGAGGGAATGATGAGGAATAAAGAAGAAAAACAATGTCAGGAGTAAATTCAAACACTTTTTAATTGGGTAGCAAAGTTTCACAGTTATGGCACTTCTCTTTTCCATCAAGAAGAACATGTGTCACAAGACCTCTCAAGAATCTTGACTGTTTTTAGCATTCTAGAACCTTTGGGGCATGCCATAGACTGGAACTCTGAAGGAACATGTGATCAGCCCAGAGGGTCCTCATATCACTGTACCTTTCAGCTACAACATTGAACATCATATTAATTTTGAATCTTAGTAAAATATCCCATACCAGAAGTCATTTATAATCATGGAAGTATGCTATTCCTTAAAGGAATTTCCAAATAATGTAGTTATAAAAGCAGTTTATATGCCATAGTGTAACTATGTAACATTTTCCTTTTAGCACATGAACATACTTGTACTCACTCTTAGTTCTCAAACTATATAATTATGCATATAAGATGGGTCACTTTAAATGCCTGATAATGAGTAGTAAATAACAAGAATATTATACTACTTTTATGTTTGTTCCTACTGTAACAACCTCTGCTTGAAGAACTAATAATGGTATACCAAAAACCATGCTACTGTGTTGCTATTTACTTTTAATTTCACTTTTTTATCGAAAGAGTACTTGGCAAGCTTAGGACTACTAAATGACAATCACACGATAGAAATCTTGAGCTCATAATCTAATATTATTGTTTTAGTATAAATCTACTAGTCATTCAAAGCTCAATCTGAATCCTGTTTACAGACACTTCGAAAATGCCAAGCAGCAGCCATCATTTTGTTAACAAAGGCATAAGGCTACACTACTCACTATCTATCACAGAATAGATAGTGAGTAGTGTAGCTAATCAGAGAACAGCATTCATGACAGACCTCTAGTAGATTTATACTAAAATGCAATAGCACAGTTGTCTGGTTGTGTCCTGTTGTATACTTTGCATACATTCTTCAAACACTACTGTGATCTATCATGGCCTAGAAGGATTTATCTGTTTGCCAAACAATAACCTAACAATACTGTAATAAGGAAACATGATTATTTTTAACACATTTCCTTAACATTTTGCACCAGGCTTACATAACTGGGCCATAGCATGCATTAGCTACACATGGTAAATTAGCTCTAAATCTATAAAGTTATTTAAAACGTGTTCACAATCAAGTGACATAAATTGTGTATACTTGTATTAGCAGAGTGCACTGTGAATTGTTTTAAGATATAGACCATTTAGTAAATTATAGGCGCTGGGTTGGTGAGAGAAATACCATAAAACATTGTGCAAGGAAACTTCAGACAAAAAAAATATATTCATGTGCTCAGTAGATGACATACTTGAACAGAAATTAAGACAAAAAATAATGAATCAGATCAAGATTACAGATCAAAATGACTGGATGGGAAATCTGACCAGAAAAAAGGAATCAACTTGAAAATTCTTCTACCCTCGTAGCTTTTCTAACCATCAAGTGTCAATTACCATTTAGTCTAGATCATGTCACAACAACAATACTTAGGCTCCAGTGCTGTTTGGAATTAGGTCGTAAACGTAAGGTTCTAGGACATCTACAACATCAAAACGCTGGATTTTTCGTTTTTGAAGAATCTGCACAAACTCTGCGACAGTGAGATTCGGTGACTTAGCCTTCAATGCCTCCAACATTACAGCACAGGGACTTCCGTCAGGAGTCAACATTTCATTCCTGAAAACTTGAATTTGCTCCTCTGTAAAACCAAGGCTTGCTCCAACATGTCGCCAGTTACCAACCCCTTTAAGCGGCATGTCCAATTTCATACACACAGCATGTAGCACCTCCTCTGGAAGCTCCTGAAGATAGGGTGATGACCTCTCTTGGTCGGTAATCAGGGGATCTTAACAATAAAACAACAATAATTTATTATTATCATTATCATTATTGTGTTTGATGAAGTGGAACGCAATCCTAATTTTGGGCTGTGACTCTGCAGAGAGTTGGTTGCCCTGTGCAAGGTTATATTCTTGAAAACCCACATTCCTGTAAAAACAGAAAAATGACAACCCCGCTTAAGTTTTGCAGGGGCATGTCACGGCATAGTTATTAACTGGGGGATTTTTAACTATGGCCACGGCCAGTAAACTGGTACCGTAACTGAGACAAGTGATAATACAAGTGACAAACGTGAGCATGCGAGCAAGCCATGTAGACTTTGGACTTTCTTTCCATGTGCTCTCGATCTCAGAGGTAGCATTGGATATTTTTGCCGTGGAATTTTGAGGCCGAGTAGTATTATATTCAATAGTATGATGTTATTGGAACGTTCGTTCAGGCTCACGAGGAGCTTGTTTATTTTATATGTTCACGAACATGATCGGCTAGGCTTTGGGATGTTAACTGTGGAAACAGCTGTAATTCTCGGCTGTATTTGATTGCATTTGTTGATTTAGTTCCAATTTGCGACAGAATATTATTTGGAATCGGTGGAAGAGTACTCTGAGGGCAAGATCCATAAGAGTGAACCTGAACCAAGGAACAGAAATGTAAATACTGTATACTTTGTAACAGGCCAGGGGAAGTACTCGAATCAGTTGCACGGAGTTTGTTTCGATGAATGAGCACTTGATTGCAAATGTTTACTTATATTTGAGCTTCCTGCTTAAAATAATGTTTGTAAAAAAATATACTTTTACAAATTAGCTTTTGCACTTAAACATTACAAGTTAATGTGATAATATTTAGCACAAATTTTTTAGCCACCTTAAATTTTAGAAAATTTAAGGTGACTCTGAATCTCCTTTGCAGAATTTTTTTAAACTTTGCACAAAGTTGCATCTTATGTTGATTACAATTTGATAATAGAAAATGGGATCACTGGACTCGTTTTTGAGTTATAAGTGCTTAAAGCTAAAATTAAGGGTATTTTTAGCAGGTCATATTGTTGCTATGGTGACCTATCGCGCCACAAAAAAACAGCAACTTGTTCACTGATGATTGGATAGTTTGTTGATACCATGATTTTGGCATCAACTGGTATAGAGTGGTTTTAATGACCCATCTTGGAAAGTACTGGAAACTGTTTTCAGCCACCTTAAGTATATTATATGGTTTGCCATGTCCATGCAGATACTTACTTCCCAGATTCCTTCCAGTCACCATCTGGTCTTTGTCATTTTGAAATCCTGGTTTGCACTCCTGAACCCTCCTAAATGGATCCTACAGTCAAATGGCAGAGATCTGCAATAAGTTAAGTGTACCAAATACAACACAGGTATGCGCTGTACCGCTAGACTAGAGAAGAGCAGTAATAGGTTAATGCACACCGCATCAACTTTTAAAACGAAATTGATTATAATTACTTATAAAGTGAAATAAAGTGACACAAACCTCTTTGATTGAGGCAACAGCACAAATTGTTGTGGATGTATTTTCAGCACTTAGCTCAAATATGCAAATGAAGTCCCTGTTTTGACCATTGTCATGTTTAAATAGCACTTCTGCTTTTGGTATAGTTTGATAGGATTCTTTCACACTCTTGTGTGTTACAACCTGTGAAAAAACAAATAATTTTAATTCAGTGCAATCAAAACATGCCTGTGTTTATATTGACTATTGTTCAGTAACACTGTTACTGGTACTAACAATCAAGCGTTCCTAATCTTTGATCATGTACTGGCCCAGACATTGTGGTAGACTGTGAGCAGTTTCCTTCTTCTAGTATTGCAACAGTATGAGATGATGGAGAGGGGAGGGATTCAGACTGTAGAAGCCCATTCTCTCCTCAATTTTACCTGTGATCACATAAAATTGGACTCAGACGTTTCACTAAAACAAAGGATCTGGACTCATTTATTATGTCCAATATGGATGATAAGAATTTTTCAAATTTGACTGGACTAAAAAATGAGAAAGGGCAACATTGCGTGTACTTCTTCCTGAACCATTTAGCTTTTTGTCATAATTGCTCCTTGTGAGGAAGAGGGAACTTCCTGGAATTGATGCTAACAATGCACGAGGACATGGAGCCCATGTGATACCCAGGATTTTCATTCAGTAAAAATTTTCTTTTCTGCAGTAAAAACCATGACACTTATAACACGAAGAGGTTACCTCTGGTTTTATCTCTCCAACAATCCAACCTCCAACAGGTTGTTTAACAGAAATCTTGATGTCAGTTTCAGTTACAGTCTCAACATACAGGGACTCTGGGGAACCCAACAGAATCCTGTTATGTGACCTTTCTTCTTCCATGATTTTCTGTTTAAAAATAATGTTTGTTTAAACCTATTGTCTTTTTTTAAATGTTCATATTAACAGTTATGCCACCCTGTATTTTTTTCCGCTGGTTTGCTCTTTGTTTTCGAGAAATAACGTATGCAAAAAATCATCCGTTCTACGGCGGTATCTTTTGGAGATCTTTTGTTGCACGAGAAACGCAAGTAGTGCATTGATCCCAAATTTACTGTTAGGCAACAATATCTAAACAATGTCATAATGTTTCCAAGATTTGCTGCAATTAGTATCAAAGTGATTTTTTTATACCAAAATTGGGCATTTATACAATACTTGGTATGCATATACATTGTAGTTGTAGGAAGATGACCTTACTGATGTGGCCTCAAGAAAAACACTTAGTGTACTTGTTTAAGTGACAGCCAAACATTTTCTGACTCGTAAGTACTAAAAGAAGGAATGACCTAAAACCACCTATAAAACCATCTACAACCACCTAAAACCACCCAAAACCACCAGATTTTTTGCTCGCGATGTGAGCAACTTCGATAAAACCACACTGGAAACGTTGTCCTTTGTTTTGCGGGGTCCTATTCAAAGCTAAATAATAGCTCTGCCAAATAAGTTATGGCTCTATCAAAAATTATAGTGAGATTGCTTCTAAATAAGAAATAAGAAGCATTCAATGCAAGACCACTTTTGAATGTTAAGTTTGTGTGCTTAGGCCAGGCTTGCTTTTGAGTAAAACAGAGACTACATCTTTGATTTTTCGAGGTCTGTCTGAGGTCAACGGGACGCAGAAAAATTTGATGAGGTTGCGTAACATAATGCGTTGTTACGCTATACACATGTACATGCAGTTTTATATCTTTGTAGCATTTTTTTTCAACCGTTAAAATCATATCAAACCAATCAAGGGTTATCAGTGCAATTATAGGCTAGAGTAAAAAGCGTTACCCGTACAGATATCATGGATTTTACTTCGTAGAGTGCATGCCAGAGAAGAGTACAATGTTGACACAATGGTTAACCTTTTGGACCTCTGAACAGGTAAAGAGCACCCTTTACTTACTTGGGGAAAGTTTATTTAATATGACAAGGAAGAGGGAGGAAGATATTGAAACTCAAAGCTTGAAATCTTAGCAGCCCCTTAGGAGCCCCACCTCCCTTGGTAGTGGAACAAATAAAGACACCCCACCCCCCTCTTTCAATTGTTTTGCTCCCCTAAAAAAAGATCAGTAGACTGTATTAACTATATATTTACCGTTATAGTTCTTTTACCAGAATTTAAAATCTTGTTGAATAAATGTGGTTTATTCAGAGTATAAAAAGTTTGAGCATTTCCAATTTTTGAAATTATCTAAAGCATTTTTGGAATGAACAAGAGTGTAATAATTGCTGAGACTACATATTAGTCATGTTTTACTCCGTCTAACACCAGACGATTTTACTCGCCGAAGGGACACCCCTTGGCAACATTATATCCCCATACCTTTGGACACATGGCCAAAGGTTATGTTAGGCATGCGCAACCTCAGACAAACCTCAGAAAAGCAGACCTCGAAAAATCAAAAACGTAGTGTGAGTATTACTCGAAAAGCTTCAGGGATCTTGGCGCTTCTCCTGTGCACACAATTTCGTCGTGTTTTTCCCTGGTCATGTGAACCATTGGGTGACGAATTTCCTGCGGCTATGAGTCAAAAAATTGAACCCTTGTTTTGATTTGCCTTTTCTGGTATATTTTGTGCAGTTGTAATTTCATAACATAAGTTAAAAGAATACTGCTTTGCATTTTTTAAAATTATTTTAGGGAAATATAATTATTATATTCTTAACTTCTTTTTCCAAGAGTGTTGTACTGTTAATTAACTGGATGTCTTAGTTAACAGGTTTTAAACAATTAAGGAATGCAGCTACTAGAACATATAACTAATCATTTTTATTACTACTCAGTATATAAAAGATTTAGTACCTCTAGTGATGCTTCACAGTCATCAAAAACATATAGGTATGCTGTGTAGTTCACACCAACCCTTCCCTCTCCTCCAAAGACAGCACACTGTAGACGCTTCTTTGTTGGTTTGTTATTATGAAGTGATACACCAACAATGACATAAGTAAGAAGATAGTCCACTTGGAAGCTAACTTCATTGTTGTGGACTTCATATAGCTCTTCATCTTTCCACACAGCCCTTTCATCATGTAGACTGTGTAGAGTTGAGCTTTTGAGTTTTAAATCCCACCCATTGCTATAAAACACCAAGGCACTGTGTGGTATCCTGACCTGCGTTGGTTTGGACAGTTTCAACCCACAAGGGTGAAATTTTACTACTGGACTAAGTTGAACTTCACCATCTTGGAGAGTATTTAAAATGTCTGTGTTCCAACATATTTCTAGTCTAACTCTTTGACCATCATCAAAAAAACTTTCTGCATCACTAAACTGGACTAAGACACCAGATTTATCAAAAGATAGAGTCTCTTGGGAGCCATGAGCTGTTGGAGCCTCCAGTGTTACTGAGTGACTCTGTTCTGCAGAAAAAAAGGAGATGGATCTTCATATTAAAGTTTCTTTCCCTACTCCATTCAAGTTTACTAAGCTTTTGCTTTCAGAAGGAGGAGGTGGCCAGCACATTTTATTAATTTTATTTACTTTATTGATACTTGATACTTGATTTATCTTTGTTTTGATCAATTGTGTATTTCAATAAGAAAATACTAGTAATAAAATTAGTATTATTATTTTATCTATTATATTAAATTTTAATAGCTAATTGTAGGTCCACAAGATCAGCCTCAAAGACTGCCAATTTTGTAACCTGCGTTGCTAAATAAAATGATGATGAATAATTTTATTCTACAAACTGATAAGTGAATCAGTTCCCTTTTCTGAGTTACTTGACAGTCGGTAATTATAACAACTTTATCATAATTTCCAACTTACTTTCTATTTGCGTCATGGTGATAGAGCAACTACTAAAATTACCTAAATGGTAAACAACTCTTACACAACTTAAAATCTCACCTTCTTCTTGCTCAGATGGTAATAATGCAGTTAATGACTGACTTCTTGGAAACCTCATGTGCTTACGGTACTTAACATACTTCCAGATGGCCAATACTGTCAGTGCAGCAATAACTCCTAGCGCTATCATAAGAATGAACAATGCAGGAGAATCTCTTTGGATTATTGTTGTATCTGTAACAGCTTGTTTTTGTTGGCACACATTGACAGCCCGCTGGGTGAAACTACACTGTTTGTTGTTTGGCATATTCTGTTCAACACATCCAGTAACACGCACATCCTTATCATCGTTACAGCAGGCAGAACAAGGTTTGCATTCGGTACCATTTGCACTATAAAACCCTTTATCGCATTCACCACAAACTCTGTCATGGGTCGTATTACAAGGCATAAGTTCTTTCTGTCCAACAGAACATATAGAACATGCTTTACATGATTTTTTCCCAGGTTGCTCTGAAAAGGTAATTCCAGCAATACACTTTACACATTTGATATCATTGGTGTTTTCTACAATGCTTCCACATTGTGGTGAAAGTGAAAATCCTGCTGGACAGCTTGTGCAGTTCTTGCAATGTGTACCAGTTCTTGTTACAACAAGGTATTGATCATCTTGACATTTAGGTTGGCAGTCAGTTTCAATAGCATCACACTGTTTATAATATGGCATGTCTTTGCATTGGTCTTTGATAGTGCTTCGCCCATCATTACAACACCATGAGCAAGCTTGACAGTCTCCAGTCATCTCTTCATAATAGAACCCACTGCTACAGCTCTGATTACACTTTGAATTAGATTCCAAAGTACAGTTTTTTACTACCTTTTGATGATCTGAGCAAATGCCACATGGGCGGCATGAACTGATGCCATTTGTTGCAGAATATGTTATCCCAAGTTGGCATGGTTGGCACTCTATTTTCATACCATATTTAACAGAGCTGCCACACGGTGGTGTCAATCCTTGTCCAGGTGGGCAGGAAGGACATGGTTTACAAGATAAATCGTGGAACACGTCTTCTACTTCAAATTCATTAAATGTACATGAATATACCTGAAAGCAAAATTTCATCAATGATCAAATAAAGGCATCTTTGACTGTTGGTTGACTTTTTCAGTTTGTTTTATCACACACAGGCTTCTCAAGCTCAATATTCAACTCTGTTTATGTGGTGTATGGGACAGCTTGTGTAAAAAGAGAATTGTATGGGAAAGTCCCCAATCCTAAAAAAATGTGTAATTGTTTTCCTACATCAAATGTGTCAGAAAAGACAGAATATAATTGGTGCGTCTCAGAATATAATTACTGTCTCGTGCCTATTTTGAAGCCACTGTTAACACACAGTTTAGTGAAGTTATTTGAGACCATTGTTTCTCCTTCTGAAAGAATGGAAAGGCAGACCACTCCATCGATCACTGGCCAGACATCACTCCACAAATTGCAATAAAACCAACAGTTCAACAGAGCCCAATAAATTTCACTCCACATTAGGGACCTTTAGATCGGAAGACGAGAACGACTACAAGTACGAGTTTTCCGTACTGAGCATGCACATAAAGTTTGGAGGCCGACATTTTTGGAAGTGCGCATGCTCAGAACAGAAAACTCGTACTCGTAGTTGTCCTCTCCTTACAATCTAAAGGTCCATGTAGTGATATTACATCAATATAAGTACTAATACCAGTTACAATCTACAATCCTATATATATTACAAGTTTGCCATAATTAATATCTTTATTTTACAAGTAATTACTAAATCTGATTGCAAACAACTAATAAATGATTACAAATAAACAAAAGAATCCTGAAGAACAACAAATTTGGCTTGAAGTTTGCTTCTTCGGATTTCTTGATATACTTGTAAGCAGGTCTGCACCAATGCCTGCTAAACAAAGGTAGCCTCTTCCAGGCATTCAGTTAGATGGGATGCAGTGCAGAAAACAGCATGCAAAAAGTAAAAAAAAAAAAATGCGTGGCAAGAGGAAGTGTGCTTTTTCATTTTTTCACTCTGTGTCCTTGTAATTGAACCTGGAAGAGGCTACCCAAAGGCTTGTGTTGTCAGTGCATGACTTGGTTTAAATGGACCAATCAGAATTGTAGAGTTGCGAATGAAACCAGAAACTTGACCTTTGTGCAGCCACTGTTGGCGTGGACCTGCTCATAACCATGTGAGAAAAGCTGAAGAGGCAAATTTTAAGCCAAAAGTTACATCTCCACAAGTCTTTTAACTGCTAGAGCACACCTATGTGGGGTTAAATTTACTGCGCTTTGCGGAACTGTTGGTTTTATTGTGGTCCGGGTTTTTTCCTTTGGAGGAGAGGGCAATTTGTGGAGTGACGTCTCGCCAGCGATTGATGGAGTGGTCTGCCTCTCCTTTCTTTTAGCAGGAGATACAACAATTTGAAGTAACTTCACTAAACAGTGTCAGAATGGCTCAAAATTGGTTCAGAAGGCAACACATAAATTTGAGCTAGGAAAACTTTATTTCAAACTAGATAGTTATTTTGTTGACTTTCCCATACAATTCTCTACAAGCTGTCCCATACATACCACATATCCAGAGACACATTTTGGGCTTAGGAAGCCAGTGGTTTTGTTAGATGAAGTAAATTATGATAAAAGTGTTTGTTCTGAAAAACAGAGAGACAGCACAAAACCAGTGTTTCAGCATAAGTGGTCCCTGAAAGTCTTTTTAGGGGCCAAATTTTAAGGTAAGGGGCCAATAAATTAAAAGCTACAGAAGGAAGAAATGCATCTGGGTACAGCTGGGCTCGACGTTGTGACCCGTGGGGTCGCCAATGCGACTGGATTTAGTCCACTGGCAACTAACTTTTCACTTCTGGTTGCCAGTCTGGCCACCACGATTTGCGATTTCAAGTTATTATTTTATTTTTATTTATTTTTTCATTTCCTAAGATCCATGACGCAATGAATGAATGTTACAACTGTTTCCGTTGATACACAACTTTGAAAAACAACAAAACACCCATGGAAACATTTCCAAAATTTCCTTCAGTCTTGTGTTTTATCGACAGATTGGATTCACCAATCACAGCCTGCTAGCATGACGTAAAGAAGGTCTGAAGGTCACACTAGTGGCTGTGATTGGTGGATTTTGATCCGATCTGTCAATAACACGCAAGACTGACGGAAATTTTGGAAATGTTTCCGCAGGTATTTTGTTTTCCAAAGTCGCGTATCAACGAAAACGGTGATAATTGTAAACCATGAGGAATGCACAGACAATGTAATTTCTTATCAGTTTCATGTACAAAGCTGTTTAAACATGCCTTTACCATAATTACTGAAATCAGTTATATACATGTTTGGTTGAAAGTATTCCAGAAGTGACATTTGTTCCTAAAATCTTCTCTCCTTGTTTCGCTGAAACAGAAAAATTTCACATTCCAGCTAAACTATTTTAAGGTTTTCCAAAAAGCAATTAGTATTTTGATCATTTCATGTTAATTTAACTTTTCCTCCAGTCATGCAATGTATCTCAAGCTTTAACAAAAATAGCCCGCTTTTGGCTTCCAACATAACAATTATTCCATGAGCCTGTGTTGGATATGAAGTGATAAAATAACCAACGAGTGCGTAGCGCAAGTTGGTTATAATCACTTCATATCCAACAAGGGCAAATGAAATAATTGTTTTAGTAAATTCTCAAACCGGGTTTTGCCGCTGATTTTTATTTCCACAATTTTACAAAGCGAAAAATTTTAAACTTGGCGCACTATTTTCCATATGACGTAAAACTCCGACTATTGGCTCATAGTTGGAGTTTTTTAGCCAATCAAAAAGCTAGAAATGCAATAGTCGGAGCTGAGAATTTACTAAATGCATTTATTCCTGCTTGCGATTGAATTTAATTACCGTATTAAGTATGCCGACACGCTTTGGAATTTCCACCCGGCACGACTCGTCAGGATGTGCTGAATTGCTTCAAAGACTTCAGCTTGAAATAAACTGTTTAAACAGTAAAAAAGAAAGATGATCAAACCAATTTGAATTAGGAAGGTGTATTTCAGCGTTGAAATGTTCTTTTTTGTTCACTATGACTTACGTTCAAATGTAACGTTTTTTGGTTTGTACAGGCTTCCAAAAACAGTTGAATAGAAGCTTGCGCGTCGTTTTGAACTCTTCCAATTCCCACCGGTTACAAATTGAAATTAAAATGACCATGAAAACCTGCGTATTAAAACTATAACATTTTCTTCCTGCAATAAATATTTTTATACCTGGTCAATGAAAATAATGAAACAAAACAATGCAAAATTATTAAGGGTTTTCTTTTTATGTATGGTTTCTCATCTTTACTTTTCCTTCGCACTGAAGAAATCTAAGCAAAGTGATCGAGATAAGAGCGATAAGAGAAAGGATAAGAGAAGGTGGTGTTGACAGTTTGTACTGCGGAAATTTCAAGTAAAATTTTTTGGCCCTAGCTAAGGGCCGAAAATTTTTGGCGACCAAAAAATTTCTGCTGGCGACCAAATTTTAAAACTTAGGAGCCAGCTGGTGCCCAGGCTTTTTTCTAAAGTCGAGCCCTGGGGTACCGATGAAAATAAAGCAGTTTATAAGGATATATTTAACAAATAAAGAAGCCTAAGCCATGTATTACACTGTGACAAAACACGATGGTCATTTGAGAACATGAGGGAAATGTACATTTCTCTAGTGTTTTCAAGTGACCGGAGTGTTTTATCATAGTGTAATAGACGGCTTAGGCTTCTTCATTTGCTTTAAAATATAGATTTTACGCGCGCAAAACAATAAAACACGCTTTTTCTATGTTTTATACTCTGATAAAACATAGGTTTTTGACCAATCAGAGCGTGCACAGGGCCCTATCTATATTTTAATATGTGATAAATTTTAACAGCAAGTGCTTTTTGAAGTGTTTCTACTCAATAAAGTCTCTTTAATTTGAATCAGAATCTGTGTATTTCAAGAGAAAAATCCGTAGGCATACATGACATAGTCAATGATAGAGTGTTTGTAGCGCACATTACATGACGATTTCAAACACAGTTCAGCCATTTGGAAGTTTTGTGAGAGAATCAATACAGGCAAACTAATAGGATGGATTGTCTTCTTTTCTTAGGTTGAATGCTTTAGAAGCAAATATCTTTCAATATGATTTTCTAGGAGGATATTATGTGCGACAAAATAACCATTATTTATTGTCAACACAGAGATAATGGTGACTAAACCAAAATTGTTTTCGAAGTTTGGTTGCTAAGGATGAAATGTTAATGTTGTATTGGCAACTGTATCAGTCACAATTTCGAGCCCTGGGATGGCCCTAAAAATACTATGCCAGTTTTACGCATTCCAATGCAGGATTCCGACAATGGCGCATTCTGGTGGAAACTAAAAACAACTATTAAAAGACACTGCTATCCCTTACTCCCCCTTCCACACTGGATGGGATATGAGCCACTGAATGTCTTCTCCCATAGTTACAACGCACAATTACCAGGATGGGTTACAAGAGGAGACCATTAACGCTAGTCGGGCTCGGAATTACAAGTGTCCCTTCCTTTGCAGTGTCTTGAGCATGAAACATATAGATGGGTGCTACTACTGCAAAATAATCTAGTTCTTTAGAGTCAAAGTACAGTGTATTTATCAGGCTTTCTACCTTCAAGTTAAAAAATCCTCATAAGGAATACCATGCATCCTTCCTATAATACTCATACACCTATCTCTACTAGTAAAAGTTGGTAAATGTTCAGGCTATTATATACTCACAGTTAATATGAGATGAAACTCAAACACACATATAGTATAGACGAGAAGCACATCCATCTCCCACGTTCTTTGTGTCTGCAATGAGAAATATTCCGATTAAGAAAAAAAATCCATTACGTCATCGTTTCGAAAATGCTTAGTAAGCGTAATTGAGACAACAACGAACCCCAAGAATTTGAGATCAAATGTGCTAACCCAGCAAAACATTTTAAGAGTGTCGACTGAACTATGCAAATATCCTTGCGCACAAAATATCGAAATAAAAATATGTTTACGTTGTATTACGCATGGCGTCTAGAAATTATCACAGTTTAGCGTTCGGGTACTTGTGCGCGATGCTACCATATGCTGTGTAAGAAAATAAAGTATTTTATGGCTACTTACGAGCATTTCCTGGAGGGAGTTGTGCAGCACATTCAGCTACGCTCTTTCAAGGTCGACGGTACAACGCGCTCTGTCGAAATGGGTTGTGAACGCGAAATTTGCCTAGACGCTTGGTATGGGGGATTCC